>CAUYRT010015348.1:0-18554 GCA_963574885.1 Lepilemur ruficaudatus | reverse complement strand
TATGAATATACACTGTTATCTTCTATATTACATCTATACATATACTGAAACATCTCTGGTAGATTATATGCTAAAGCATCATAATGAATACTTCTTAATTTACGTATCATGCCTTTACTCCATTTTAAGTGTACAATTAAACGATTATTAGTTAAATTTACCAAGTTGTACAGCTAAACACATAAATCAATTTTAGAGGATTTCCTTCCCCCTATTGAAACCCCTAATACCTTTCACCAACTACATTTCAAGCATGCCCCTCCCCTCCATAGTGCTCACCACATCCCTCAGATGTGGGTCTACCCCCCTCTACCCAAATCGTACTGAACACCACCACCATTTGTGTACCATAGTGTTAATCAGTCAGAACCAATTGGATGGCAAATACATGTGGAGCCCATTTTTCCTGCCTTGTGTCACTTCACTTTGAATAATGGGCTTAAGCTTAATCCAGGATAATATAAGCGGTGCTAGCTCACTGTCATTTCTTAAAATTGAGTAATATTCCATTGTAAACATATACCAAATTTTAATAATCCACTCAAAATTGGTTTTTTTTTATTATTGAGTTATAAGGCTTCTTTTATTCTAGATACACATCCCTTACTGGATATACAATTTACAAATATTTTCTCCTAATCTGTCTGTTTTCACTTTCTTGATGGTGTCTTTTGAAGTGCAAAAGTTACTAATTTTGATGAAGTGTAATTTATTATCTTTATCTTGTATTAATTAAACTTTTTCTGCCATATCTAAGAAATATTTGCACACAGAGTCACAAAAATTTACCCCTATGTTTTCTTTTAAGAGTTTTATAAGTTTTGCTCTTATGTGTAGGTCTAGGATCCATTTTGCATTAATTTTCTGTTTATGGTATGCTGTAAGGGGACAAATTCATCCTTCAGCATGTGAACATATAATTGTCCCAGAACCATTTGTTGAAAAGACTATCATTTCCACATTGAATTGTGTTGATAACTTTGTCAAAAATCAATTGACCATAAATATGAAGATTTACTTTGGGACACTTGATTCTATTCCTTTGACATGAATGATATCCTTATGCAGCTACCACACTGTCCTGATTGTTGTAGCTTTGTAATAAGCTTTGGAATCAGATCAAGACATGTAAAACTTCGAACTTAGTTCTGTTTCAAGATTGTTTTGGTTGTTCTGAATCCTTCACATTTCCATATGAATTTTAGGATTAGCTTTTCAATTTCTGTAAAAATACCAGCTGGAATTTGACAGGAAGTTTTCTGAATCTTTGAAGCACAGAATTTTAAATAAATGCTCGTAACTTGAAATGAAATGCTTTTAGGAGAGAGAATTGCTTTCCAATTTACCAACTTTTTATTGCTTTATTACAGGTTTTTTTACACACTTACATGACCTGCCTGGTCCCTGAAGCATCTGAATTTTCTACTGTAGGTCTCCACTTCTGGCTAGCATAATATGAAGTATAATAAAAATGATAGACTCTGGGACAGTCTAAGCTTATTATTCATAGTTGCCATCATCCAAGCACTCATGCTTGGATAGAAAGTAGACTAATATTGTTAAATATTTTTAGTAAGGGTACTAACAAAAATTGGTAGTGATTCCTCAAACATTTGAAAGTGTTTTAGCTCATTTACTGGACATCATTTTTATGCTTGATGATATTTGAAACCTCTTACACATGCACTCCTATCCATATAATATATCTACAAAGTGGGCATTATTCCTACTACCAAACTCTTTCTTTTTCAGAGTAATCCTTAAATAGAACATTTATTTTCCTCCCAATAATGATGCATGTTTGCCTTTACCTGGATACAATGTTTCTATCCCCTGAAGTCCCATGGCTTTTTCTCTGGACCTCTCTTAGAATCTGTAGAAATATTTCACCTCTTATCTTACTAATTTATATACACATGTTATAAATGTGTATAAAATAAATGTATGTAAACGTCTCACTGAACTGGAGATTTCTGAGAGTCAGACACTACCAGAATCATCAGTATCCTATACTGCAAAGATTGAGCATTGCAGTTTAATCATATTTACCACAGGAGTGAATATCCCAAATGATAATTAACTGAGGATTTAATGTGAAGTGTTGTTTCTGAAAAGGAAGTACTATAGGGCTCATTTTATATTTATTTTCAATAAAAATTCTAGAAAATTTAGAATAAAATGTTTCAGGGTTAGACTACTAGAAAATTCCCTTTGATAGGCTCACATAAGTCGCATTCAAATAAGTTCAAATAGAGTTTCAAAATCATCTATAGAGTGTAATGATGTTGGTGAATGTCCTCCTTCATTGGCATATTTAAATTTTCTTTTCCCAGAATTGTTTTAGAGCTTCCCAACCCCTCTCCCAACCCACAGCCCTGTGCATGGCCCTCTTTTCCTTGGAACCTGTCTCTCGTTATGAGATCACGAGAATATTCCATATGTCTCCCTTATCAATCACCTTGTCATCACATAGCTATGACTCAGCTTTGATCCCATTTTGATCCCAATGTCAGCACCCCACTGCAGGACATGTTCTGTGGGCTGCCAAGGCTCTTCCTTCTGTGTTTTGTGCTTGAATGGGGAGGGCAGAACATTTTATCTCTGATACTCCTGGGTTCTTATTTTGATTCTGAAGAGCAGTTTGGGAGTGAAACAATGACTGTGACATTTTGCTTTATTGACGTCTTTGTTCTATTGGTAAATCAAGAGCACATTTTATGGAATTTTAAAGCTAAATGAACACCAAAATTGAGCACCAAATTGCTGTAGTCTCAATGATCAATTTCATTTATTCTTTTTTTCTTTTTTTCCTTACTCTGGAATCATTTTGAGATTGTAGCAAAAGGCACTTTAGGATTCCACAGACCTCAAAAAATGTGTGAGCTAAGCCACAGAGCACATCTTATTTCAACATTGGATCCTGAGCACCTAGCATAGTACCTGGCATATGTTTGTGCTTAAATAGAAAACAATTTTTCTTTCCACTTCTATCCTTCTGTTTGTTCTTATCTTTTTTTTTTAAATTGGATCTCCAAACATCTCTGAGATTATCAAGTGTCACATTAAAAATACAACTACTGCTAAATATTGCTAGAGAAGAGAGGGCTGCCTTCCGGGTGATCGGATTGTTCCTAGGATACCAAGAATGATTTAAGGCTCCTTTCTGGTTGTGATGTTGCCCCCACAGGGTTGGGAGCTAACTCTTAACAAAGACCTTTTGTTAACTCCTTACTTTGGAGATGTCTTTAAGGTTGGATGCCAGACAACTGCATTGACTAGACATTTAGAATGTACTCAAATATAAATATTACAAGATGTTCTTTTATTCATTTAATCACTCAAGAAATAAGTACGGAGCACCTACCATATGCCAGTCCTGTGTTAGGAACTGAGAATAGAAAGATGAAGACACAGTCTCTGTCCTCAAGAAGCTTACAGTACAATTGGGCAGAGGAAACATAACAGGCTCCAACGTGCTGCACTGAATACTGTATTAGAGAAATGAATAATGTGCTCTGGGAATTCCAAGAAGGGACTGCATAGTGTTGCCTGGGGGTTGGAGAAGCATGTTTATTTTGTTGGTGTGCATACTCTTTCATCACTGGAAGCCCTGAGGACAATTTTTACACATACTCATTTGGCACGATAATATTTGTAAAATATTTTACTGTCCTCAGATCATAAGGGAAACGATTCATATGGCATAGCAGGACATGAAGCACTGGTCTAACGCTGGATTAATACTTTCAAAGTATTTACAGTCATTGCTGTGAAAGGGCCTAGAAAGACTCTAATTACTTGGTGACAATGGATGCAAATTGAAGCTTGCTAGAAAACTGTTCCATGCAACCCAGAATATCATCACCTTAATTTGCTAGTGTTAAAAAAATCCTTTCTTTCCTTCCTTTCCTTTTTTTTTCTCCTCCCCCTTCCCTGCCTCCTCTCTCCACTTTCAAGCACTTTTTGAACACTTGCCATATGTTAGACCCCGTACTAGGTGCTGAGAATACAAAGATGGCTAAAACAGTCTAGTCAGGGAGATGGAGAAATAAACAAATCATCCCTGTTCACCAGGACACGTGCTCTAATAGAAGATGCACAGTGCTCTGGGGATGCTTTGAGAAACATTATTTCTGCCCCGTTGGAATCCAGCAAGGCTTCAGAGAGGAGGTGATACTTGAACAGGGCCTTGAGAGACACACATTATCTGTTTCATGAGTAAGATTTCACTTATGACTTCATTAGTTTCTGGACAGCTGTAGCAATGTATGTAATTATGAGCAGAATTGGTATAGGAATAATATTATTATAAATTAAAATTCTATTCCTGAAATCCTGTACCATAAAATATGTAATCAGCCATGAAAATAAGTGAAAGACAAGCAAATTTATGGACCTTGGAACTAACCCATTGCACTCATGTGCACAGATGGAAGTAAAACTCAAGGGAAATCATGCAGGTAGGAGGGGAGAGAAGGGATGGGTGAAATCGTACCCAACAGGTACAACATACACTATCTGGGTGATGGGCACATTTATAACTTTGACTCAAGCAGTACAAAAGCAATTCATGTACCCAAAACATTTGTACCCCATAATATTCTGAAATTAAAAAAAAATTTTTTTTGAACTACAATTCTAACAGAAGGGTAGTTTCCATAGCAATCAGATCAGGACATATAATCTTGTTCAGGTCTAACTCCAAGGGGTGCTATTCAGAAAGAAAGATTATGATACGAACTGTGCTCCTGTGAGTTAGATGGGCAGTGTGGTAGCCCTGATATTTTCTAAGACGTTCTCTTATTTGTCTCCTCTTTGTCTTTTGCACATGTATATATGTATATATACACACACATATATATTTATACATATATACATACACAATATGCATATGCTTATGTAAACATAGAAAAGTCTACATATCTTAACTGTACAACTCACTCAGTTATCACAAAGTGAACACAGCCATGTAATTAACACGCAGACAAAAAGTAGAACATTACCAAAACATCACCATCAAGTTTCCCTTGTGCCCCTTTCCAATTACTACTCCCACAAAGGTGTCAACTATTCTGATGTTGAAAAACATGGATTTGTTTTGCCTGTGTTTGTGTGTGTGTGTTAATTAGCTCTACATCTTTGATGAATTCTTTAATGCATGCTCTAAGGTTTATAATTTGCATCTTTAACTTTACCATGGTCTACATTTAAATAATATTATACCATTCAATTATAATGTTAAAAATTTAACCTTAACAACTTCTTTTCCTTCTGTCCTTTGTGCTATTATTGTTGCAATTTTTATGTATACAGATGTTTTAACTCTCCAAATACATTTTTATTATTTTTGCTTTAAATAATTGCCTTTTAAGTCTTTAGAATTTACCTTAACTTTATCCTTTCTAGCTATCTTCATTCTTTTGTACAGATTCATATTTTCATTTTGTATCATTTTCCTTCAGCTTGAAGAATTTCAAAAAAATTTTTTTGTGGTATAGGTGTACCAGTGATTAATCCTTTCAGCTTTTGATTGTCTGCAATTGTACTTATTTTGCCTTCATTTTTGGAAGATAATTTTTCTGGATATGGAATTCTAAGTTAATTGTTTTTATTGTTAATTTCTTATAGCACTTTAAAATCGTATTTCATTGACTGTGGTTGCCATTATTTCTGATGTGAATTCAATATTGATTCTTATCCTAATTCCTCTGTAGGTAATGTGGTTTTTTTCTCAAGTTTATTTTAAGATTTTCTTCTTGTTGTTGGTATTGAGCAATCTGATTATTATGTGCCTTGCTCTTGTCTTCCTTGTATTTATCTTTTTTGGAGTTTTTTGAACCTCTTGGATCTGTAGGTTTGCATATATATATATATGTATATATATATATGTGTCGGTTTTATAATACATATATATGTTTAGAAATATTTTGGCCATTATCTCCCAAACATTTTTTTCTCCCTTGCCCATGCTGAATATCAATTATTTGTATGTTAGACCACTGTCATTCTCCCACAGGTTGCAGCAGCTTTGTTCATTTCTTTTAGCTTTGTGTGTGTGTCTGTGAATATGTGCTTTATTCTGGATGGTTTCCATTGCTCTGACTTCAAATTTACTGATTTATTCTTCCCCAATATCTGATTTGCTGTCAAGATCATCAGTGATTTTTCATTTTAGGTATTGTCATTTTCACCTCAGAATTTTTCCTTGTTTTTTTTTCATAGTTTTTATTTCTCTCTGCATTATGTTAATGCTTTCCTTAAAACCTTGAACATATTTATAAAATCTGTTTAAAAACCTGATCCACTAATGCCATCATCTTTATCATTTCTGTGTCTGTTTCTATAGACTATTTTTCTTCTGGCTATAGGTCCCACTTCTTTGCTTCTTGGCATTTCTATTAATTTTTGGTTGGATATTTGACATTGCAGTTTTTATGTTGTTGAGTGTTTGGATTTTGTTGTCTTCTCTTAAAAAATGTGCCAAGACAGGCAAATCATTTGCAGATTATCTCAATCTTTTTGTATTTTGTTTTTAAACTTTCTTAGCATCCTTTACTTTAGGGATGGATTAGTCATACTCCTAAAAAGTAAATTTCATGATTCTCTACTGAATGCTCCAGATTGTCAATAAACTCTTTTCATACAAATTGTCAAGAACTGGAATATCTTCGAGCTCTGTGTGAGCTCTGGGAGTTTTTCAATTTATAGCTTTCTGATAGCTGTTCTTGTCCTGATAGTTGTTCCTTACTCTCGATCATGGGATTTTACCTATGCATTAAAAGCTTAAAATTCAGCCAGTGACTCAAGGGGATTTCTATGCACATTTCTTGAGGTTTTTCTTTGCATAACTTCCTCTTCTCATTCACTCTGTCTCACAAATTCCAGCTGCCTCTGCCTTCCTGAACTCTAGTTTCTGTGTCCTCAGGTTAGTGGTTCTGCCAAATTCTTCTTGGGTCCCCCTTCTCTAAACCAGGGTCTGGAAAGTGCCTACAGTTAAAAATATGGGCTCACCTTCTTTTAGGGAACAAAGTCTATGCTTAAAATGTTTTATATTTTTTTTCCAGGTTTTTATTGTTTTTGGTGGCTGGTCTGGTTCAGTATCAGTTACCCCATCATGCCCAGAAGCAGAAGTTTTATTTCACCTATTACTTTATATAACTGCAATTGTAATTCAAGCCACTCCTTGGTGGATGATTTCTTTCACTCACTATTTTCACTCAGTATGTTTGTGGGATTCATCCAAAGTTTTACATGTACTGGGCGATTGCTCACTCATTACTTTTAGTATACAATGTATGGATATATGGCAATTATTTATGTTACTTTTGAGGGACTACCTATGGCCTTTAAGTCAGAATCAGAAAATGAAAAATAAGACTAACATTTATTGAACTCTGTGCCAAGTGATTTCTTAACTATATGGTCAACACTCATGTAGTCTTGCTAAATACCATCATCACAGCTAACTTACAAAATAAGTAATGCTATTATCATAATCCCAATTGTCAGATCAAGAATACTGAGGCAAGATCAAATTCCTGGGCCAAACACACACATAGAAATTGCATGAACTGGATTCGCATGCAGGCAGTCTGGCTTTAAAGGATCTTAGTTATAATGGCATATTGCCTCTCCATCAACAAGCCGTAACGCTTAATCTCATTTAATTGTTACTACTGCTAGATGCTATCTCCATTTTACAGTTTAACAAACATTCAGAAGAGAGATAATTTGTCCAGCGGAGGAGTCAGGTTTGTCACTCAATGTTTATTTCCTACTTTTATATCTTCTACTTCCAGACCTTTTTTAATATTCACTTTTTATTTAAAAAACTTCTAGATTCACAGAGAGTTTCAATGTTCTAAAGACAGAACAGAGAGGTCCCATATACTCTTTGCCTAATCTTTCCCATGGTAACATCTTATATAACCGAAGATCACTCTCAAAACCAGGAAATTCACATTGGTGCAATCCATATATCAAACCTGATTTTATAATGGCTTCTAAATGCTCTGAAAGTTATGCTATATGAGAGCGAGACAATTAGTTCAGTTCTCTTTTCTGTGGACAAAGAGTATATTAGTTTAAAAGGACCAACAAAGTACTACGACTCTAGGAATCGAACTCAGACTTAAAAAATGGCCAGACAGGGGTAAAATATGCAGTAATGGTAAAACTTGCCAGCAAAATGTTCTAATACAGTATAACCCTATTACATATTAAAATCCCAATTCCAAAGAAGGAGAAGAGTCAAATTGTGAATCTGTAAGAATACTGACTTAAGTCATATTGAATGCATGAAAGCAATATCTATGTGAGATATTACAAATGGAATACCAGGTTATAAAACATATTGCAAGAGTAATGCTTATGTAGTATCCCTGAGAAAATTGATGCCTGGCCTCTTTCTAAGTTTTCCATTCAGCGCATGGTAGAAATTTTTGCTTTGCAGCATTACAACTCTAAAAATCTTTTAACAGAATTCACTAGAAAACTGAGATTCATTGCTCAGAAATGATTGTGAAACCACTTAGCCTGTAAGGCAAGAGAGACCTGTATCTGCTCTCGTTAGGCCATAAAGCAATCTCACCTCGGGTATTCCAATAGCTACAGTGGCATGAGAATGGGAATTGTGATAGGTTCACAAAAATAAATCTTCCTAGCTTTTCCCAAGGTGGAATACTGATACTAGTCCCACATTGCTTTCAAATTTAAAAACCAATTTTTTTCTTCTATTTAATCCAGAGCCTCTCCTATTCTGCCTAGTCTAGGCATTTATTTATTTACTAAATTTATAGAGCACCTTTCCTCCAAAGCAACATCTTTGTCAGAGCTGGCTCCCAGAGGGATAATTGATCACAAGGATGTTGTGGAGCCCACCGGGTAAGTAGACTACCAAACACTCTTTCATATTAGAAACAGAAATTGCTCCCTAGCTTCTTTATGGTGGAGAGATTGTTTCATTTTTTAAAGCATATATACAAATTACTAAAATCTGGGAAGAGGTGAAATTCTTTAAGTTCTTTAATATATTTACAGCCTTAAACCATGGTGCATTCTCTAGTAACTTGTCACAAACATGTAACAAATTAAAGTGGGAAATGGTTCTTATTTGCTAATTTAAACAAGATAGGAGGAAAAGATAGAAGCTTCTCTGGTATTTGGAATTGGGCTTTGACAGATTCACGGGTATTTTGATTTGTAGAGATACCTCTCAGTCTTATAAACCATATCATATCTTCTTTGCCCAGATCCAGAACATTCTGAAAAACATCAGGCACAGTTCACAACTTTGAAAACGCATTCCAGATTTGTTTATATTTGAGAGCTCAGGCTCCCTGACCCATAGGAGGAGAGGTGGGTGGTATTAGCATGGAGAGAGACATTTCCATCTCCCCACTCTTGCCTTAACAACCTCTCACCACATTTCTTCATGGTGAATAACTGCAGAAGTGCTTTAAAACTTTTCCAGAAGAGGTTGAAGGGCCAGGTGAAGAAATAACATATATGAAAGTGCATTAGGCCAAGAGATAGGAAACCTGCATTCTAGTGCAGGTCTATGATTACTGGATTTGTGACTTTGAACAATTTACTTGCTATCTCTGGCCCTTAGTTTCCTCATTTGAAAAATAAAGTGAAAATATTAGATAATCTCTTAGGTCATTTCCCCTTTCAGCCTTTTGGGAAACTCAAATCAGATTTTTGGATGTTTTGGTGGCATCCAAAATGTGGGGTAGAATTAATACTTGTGATCAAGTTTTTGTGTTTCATTTATAAGTGAGGTGAAATTCAATTCAGTTTGAAAACTTAGTACATATATCTATTGTATTTCTGTTACATGCCAGGTGCTGTGCTAGATGCAAAAATAGAGTTAAAAAAAAAAAAGACATACGAAGCCCCTCAGTAATGGAAAGCTCATAATCGAGGAAGACTGATAGAAATGAAATAAAAAGGAAACAAATGCTTAATTAGTTACAATTGTCACTAAAGCTGTGAGGAAAAACCATAAGATGTTATTGAGAGCTTATAATAGAATTTGGCTACTTAGGCCAGGTGCATGCTTTGTTGGCTTTTGTTAAAAATTCTCTTATGTATTCCCACACACATTTGTTTTAGGAAGAGTCAGAGAGAACACATGACTACAATTTATAAAGCATCCTTCATAGAATTATTTTATCCTAAAACATTGCATGCATGCTGTAAATTATCTCATAATAAGAGCCGCACAAAACTGTGCCGGGTCTCTCTGTGGCCAAACATGGTGCATCACCCTAGTTTTCTGGCTTATTTCAGTGCCTTTTGTCCTGGACTATCTTTTTGCAAGGACATTTGTTAAGAGAAAATTCTTAAGGAGATAGTATTTCCTTCCAGAGCAAAGGGTAGTTTTGCTCACAGCCTTAGAGGATAGAGATAGTATCTCCCTCTGGAGTAAAGGGTAGACATGTTTACTGTCTAGTATAATAAAGATAATTCTCCCCCCTCCCCTGGAGAAAGGTATGTTTAATGCCCATTTAAAAAGAGTTGGGTTCTCTCAGCTCAATTTTTCTCTCCTGTGACAATCCACTGCATGAACAGGTGACATTTGAATCCCTCTTTTTGTCACATTGTTGGGATTGAGGGTTGATGGAAAAATTGCTGATACTCTTGCTACTGCTACTGCTGTGAGTAATAAACTGTCTTTTGTCTCATGTCTTCTACCAGCATCCATGAATTTGTGGCAGGCTAACTTAACAGTTTTCAAGAACAGTAGAATCTCAGACCCTTTAAGGTTCTTAATAGTAACTAATAGATAAGTGGAAATAAGAGTTTTTGTTGTTCTTTTTGTTTTAGGAGGGCAAATACTAAAGCATATACAGATCTATTATTTAAGTCTTGCTTGAGACAATTATGACTTGGAAGAGTTTGTGATTATTGTTTTAAAAAGAAGTTCCTTTTGCAGGAGGGATTTCCTATTTATTTCAGTAACATTAATATTCATAACAACTAAAATATATGTCATCCATTAAGCATGTGTTGTATCCCTAGCATCATACAGAACATTTCACATATATTCTTTCTTTTAATCCTCAGAACAGCTAATGAAACAGGACACATGAAGCCTCTGCTTTTGACAGTCTCACCTGCTGTCCCTTCTCCTTCTTTCTGTAGGCTCTTTGGTCATTCAATTCCTTGTCCACATGGTCACTCATAGATCTTGGGTAGCTGTGGCCCTTGCAGTCTCAGAGTCACTTAGGATTCAAATAAGACTCCAGGGTACCATTTTTCTCCATTGACTGTGGCATTCTGTGGAGGAACACTTCCTCCTCTGTCACCTGCATAAAGACCAGAAAGGCAACTCCCGACCAGGATGTAGTTAAATAATTTTAACTCTAACTCTGTCCATAATGACCTCAGGCCAAAACATAAGTCTATGCAATCTTAGATAAACCAGAGTCCCTCTTTCACAAGACTCATTACTGTAGTGGCAATAGAGTAGGAGTATTGTTCTGAAGCCATGTATATTTTCAAGTCGGTTTTCTCAATTTTAATTATAAATATTATTATTAATAAATTTAAATACTTCTATGTGTCTACATATTACCACAAACTGGGTTAGGTGCAATACATCATCTCAATTAATCTTCACAAAACTGAAAATAAATTAAGATTCATAAGGATTAAGCAAATTGCAGTACAGGAGAGGCTGTGGAATGTAGTCATTAAAAGCTTCGGTTTGGAATCAGGCTAGATATGTATTCAAATTCTGGCTCTACCTTCTATTAGCTTTGGTGACCCAATTGCTAAGCCCTGGTTTACTTATGTTTATAAGGAAACTAACAATAGTACCTGCTTTATAAGGATAGTGTGAGGATTTAATAAGATTATGCTCCTCTGTGCTTTGGATAGTTAACAGTGAGTGTCCAATAAATATCTTCTGCTATTGTTATTAATCCCCAATTTAAAGTAAAAAGCGAGTTAGTAGCAGTCCATGACTTGAACCCAGGATAGGGTTACCAGGTAAAATATAAGACACTAAGTTAAATTGCATTCCAGTTAAAAAAACGAATAATTTTTTAGTATGCATAAATCCAAATTATTGCATAGGACATCCTTACACTAAAAAGTATTCACTTTTTCTAACATCTACATTTAACTGAACATGTTACGGTTTTATTTACCGAATCTAACAATCCTAACTCAGGGTTAACTGGTCTCAGAGGCCATGTTCTTTGCACTCTGTGGCATTGAAGAAAAATTGGTTAATTCCATACTGTCAACATCATCTCTACTTTTCTTTTCTTTTCTCCTCCTCCTCCTCCTCTTCTTCTTCTTTTTTTTTTTTTTACTAAATCCCTGCGTCCTGTGTTTCTAATTATTCTTAAAAGCCATCAGAAAGTAGTTAAGAGAAAGGAGTTGTGAAGAAATTCAAATCACACAGTATTATTGTTAGTAACCCTGGCAGAGTTTAAGGGAATAAAAGAAACTGAATTACATGATAAAAATTGTCAGGTGCTAAGCTTCCCTGGGAAGCCTGCCTTGAGTTCTCCATGCTAGGTTAATTAGCCCCTTCTGTGCTCCATACAGTGCTCTGAAATGCCCTTCCACCAGAGCATTTCTCACACTTTACCATAAGGGTTCTCAAATATGACCACCATCACAATCACCCGGAGGACCTTGTTAAACCAGAGATTGATGGACCCCATTCCCAGAGTTCCTGATTCAATAGATCTGGGGTAGGCCTTGAGAATGCACATTCTATCCAGTTCCTGAGTATGCTAATATTAGATGCAGAAACACATTTTTTAATTAAAAATTTTTAAAAGATTTTTATTTTTTCCAGCTCTAATGAGGTATGATCGACTAAAAATTGTATATATTTGAAGTGTACAAATGATTTTGATGTAAGTATACATTGTGAAATGATTATCACAATCAAGCTAAATATCATCATCTTGCAGTTTTATGACTGAAAGTTTGTATCCTTTGACCAACATCTCCCTATCTCCTTATTTCCTCCACCCAGTGACCTCTGGCAGTCTCTCTTCTACTCTCTCTTTCTATGAGTTCAACCTTTTTAGATTCCACGTATAAGTGAGACCATGCTGTATTTATATTTCTATATTTGGCTTATTTTGCTTAGCATAGTGTCCTCCAAGTTCATCTATGTTGTTGCAAATGGCAAGGATTTACTTCTTTTTTAGGGCTGAATGATATTTCATTTTGTATATGTGTGTGTGTGTATGTACATCACATTGTCTTTATCCATTCATCCATGCACAGACATGGACACTTAGTTTCTGTATCTTGGCTGTTGTGAGTAACGACACAAGGACAACACTGTGAGATGCTTCTATTGTAATTGTTGTTTACTCCTCTTTTTCTTTTGACTAGATGGTGAGATCCTTGATAGTCACATAATATTGACTTCCTAAAATTCAATTTTCCAAAAGTAATAAAAAATTATCTCACCACATTATTTCAGATTTGTTCTTAGTATGTTTGGTTTGCCCCTGCCTTAGCATTTGCCTTAGAAAAAAAATGGCTGAGGTGAACTCTCCTAGATCCTGTTTAAAGTATGTATCAGACAATCTCTGTGGCTGGCCCAGAGGTGAGGGCACAGGATATGACAAAAATTTTTAAAAAATGAGTAGGACATGTATCCACCACTAGATAGGGGGTTAAATAATACACATTCACAGCACATACTAAAGGGAAAGTACAACCAATCACCTAAATCAGCAAGGGTGGAAGTAAAATAAAAATATATATATTTTTTAATTTGGTGAAATAGTCTTTCATTGATTTAGTATCTTAGTGGATTAATATAAGGCATATTTTTTGTTATGTTTTCTGAATTGCCATTTAACAAATTGGCTTTGATCTCTTCTTGGGCAAGAATTGTGTCTTGTTTATATATTCTCATAACATCAAACAATATGTAGCATTGCTAAGTACTTAATAATTTTTGTGTAATTATTGAATAAATAAATTTATAGAGCTTACTTAGCCATGATATTCTTAAACCTTATGACTAGTGAAGAATTATTCAAATATCAAATTGGAAGGAAATTTGCAATTTTTCCTGTAAAGATGGGCCAAAACGTGATCATTATAGATTTAATGCTGCATCCTCAAATGAAAAATGTGTCTCTTGGAAGTAGCTTCTGTTCTTTGAGACTATGATTCCATACATTTTATTTTTCCTTCTGTCAAAGTTCTTTTACTGTTTTGAAGAGTATAGACTTTACAGAAATTGCAGAGTAGTACAGGGGAGAAAAGTCAAAGTCAAGTTGTCTACTTTACCTTGCCTCCTGAAGCTGTAGTAAATGTGGGTCTTTGTGCTGAGCTGGAAAACTTTTGGTGGTAGTGGAAGACATTTCAAAGAGATGATTATGATTCAATTCATTTCATGAAAGTTTAAGTAGCATATAGTTAAAAATGTGCATGATAAACTGCCATCTCTCTATGTACCACAAATATGGAATTTCCTTTAGTCCTTTAGTCCTTCCTGTATAGTTTAGGAGGAAATTATATATGGTCTGGAAATCTTTCAAAGATGAACATACTTCCAAAATTTATCGTATGTCATAGAATCTCATAATTGGAAGGGACTTAAAAGATTATTTTGTTAAAATATACACTCAGAATGAAGCTCCCTTTTTTATTATCCCTGCCTATTTTTCTCTTGGGTGGCAGGGAGAGCTTACTACCGCACAGGGAAAACAAGAGGTTTAATTGCAATAAAATTCTTTCTTGTGTTTGGCTAAAATCCAAGTTTACTAATACTATCAAATATTGATGTATGCTCATCTATTCAAATTATTCATTTCTCTATTAATATGTATAGTTATAACCCTTTTTGGGCTGGGGATAGGCACTAGGGAATCAAAGTTGGAAAGCTATGGTTTGCTATCAAAGATCTTAAGTATTAGTGGGTAAAGAAACATGGCAGCTAACAACAACAAAGAAAGATTGCTTTATGGTGGTATTACAAAGTGCAGTGGAGTTCCTAAGTCATCGCTGGGGGTTAGAGAAGGCATCAGGAAGTAGGCGATATTTAAATTGATATGTAAAGGATGAGTTCCATTATATGCAGGGAAATAGCATGTAGCAAAGGCCAAGATATTAGGAAAGATCACTCTTTGTTCTGAAACAGTTACTGTGTGCATGCGTGTGCATGCATATGTGTTGTGTGCATGTGTACAGCGGATGGGGGAAGGAGAAGTTGAAAGTGGGGTGTTGCAGGAGTGGCAGGACATGACGTTGGACACAGAAGTAGGGCAGAGTATTCAGATGAGTTTATCTTTTACCCTGTAGGATGCAGGTAAAAATGTTAAGCAAGGAGAAGTAGTAGCATGACCATATTTTCATGTGAGAAAAATAGTCCTGACAGTATAGGCTACACTAGTGTGAGATGAGACCAGATAGGTAAGTGAGGTGTTCATTGCAATTGTCCAGATCTGACTAGAAAAAAGAAAGCAGAGATGACAGGAGATTTGAGAAGTATTTAAAGGGAATAATTGACAAGATTTGGTAACTGATAGTTTTGGAAGGAAAAGGGAAATAAAACATTTCATATGAACTCTAACTTTGTGACTTTGACCTTTACCCCTCACAGACCAGCAGCACTGGCAATATCTGGAGACTCATTAACATGTAGATTCTCAGACCTACAACATCAGAATTTGCACTTTAATCTCCTTTGCACCTGAATCCCCAGGTGATCGCTTTGCACACCAAAGTTTGAGAAGCACTAACTCAGACAGAAGGGTGGACAGAGACGTCATGCATAGAGGCATAACATCCAGGAGGAAAACATAATAGGTTCTTTCAGGGTTGGGTTGTTCAGAGTGGAAGAGGAGAAAGATAGCTTCAGTTTAGGCATATTAAGAGTTGTATCTATTTGGGGAAGATCCAGTTGAAAATGCCATCATATTTAAGAAACTAGAGCTCAGGAGAGATACTGTTTCAGCAACCACCAGCGCATAGGAAATAGTAGAAATACAGGATTAGAGAAGATTGCCTGAGAATGGAAGCAAACTAGCATCTGATTGTGTTTTAGTATTGACTTTGGATTCCTAAGTCATTAGAAAGGTAAAATATTTTCAAGCCAGTTTCCTCAGTTTGAGTCATTTGAGAACTGATCTGAGGTATATAGTCCCCAAACAGTCTTCTCTTCCTTAAGTGTGAGTGCTGCTCTTCACATCAGCAGGTAGTGCTCATTTAACTTCTCCTTGAATATGGACTGAGACTGGCTTTGCCAAAGTGAAAGCATCTAACGTGATAACCAAAGACTTCCAAGCCCAGGCCTTAAAACGACTAGCATCTCCCACTTCCTTTCTCATGGAAGTCCAAACAACATAGAGAGCTCGCATTGAGGAGAACCGAGGTATCACCTTCGACAACCCAGCTGAACTCCCAGCTGACAGCCAGCACTAGTGCCAGACATGAGTGACCCATCTTGGATGTTGCAAACCAGTCAAGGCCCAGATGACTACAGCTCAAGCTGACATCATGTGATTAGAACTGCCTTGCTGGACTGAGTTTAGTGAACCCACAGACTCATGAGATACAATAAAAAGGTTGTAGTTTTAGGCGATTAAGCATTGGAGCTAGTTTGTTTTGCAGAAATAATCTTATCTTTTGGTGGTGGATTAACACAGGGCATATTTCTAGTGAAAAACAAATGACAAATGAAGAGAAAAATAATTTAACATAACTGGCAACATATTATTGTGAATTAAATATCCAGATAGAAATTTGGGGGAATCTCTTGACACTTTTAGTTACTCTTGTCCCCCAGGTGTCTCGTCTTCCATCCACCCCTCTCCATTCCTGTTGCCCATGCTTTAGTTCAGTCTCTCATTGTCTATTTCCTAAAGTACCATAAGGATCTTCATACCTTCAACTTTGCTTGTCAGGTTAGCCATCCCCTCTTAATGTCACCAGAGTAATCTTCCTAAGAATTTCCTTGAGCAAAGATTTTAGTATTATGTCATTAACTACAGAATGAATTAATTAATTCAGCCATTCAATTATGCTCACTATCAAGGCATGAAGGCTATTTATGATTTTAGTTGAGCGTAACTGTCCAGTTCCACCTCCCTCCAAGAACTCTCAATTCCTCATGCAGTGATTTTTTTGGCTCTGTCTACTGGCTTATCTTCTGTTCTCTACATCTGTGGCTGGTACGTTGACCCCGCATGCATTTTCCTAGGCCTCATTGCCCTCCTTCCTCCTCACTCTATTCTTCTCTGCTAACTGTCCTCATCTTTCAGGTTCAAGTAAAATATTACCTCCTTGGTTAAGATTCTCTACACCACTACTCAAAATTAATGCCCTACTCTCCTTGAACCTCCTGTCATTTTCAGCCATTTTAACCAACTAGAAACATCTTACTAAGCATACACAATATTAAATACTTTGCATGCAGTGTGTCTTTTAATTCGCAGAACAAACAAATAAAACCAAAGCACAAAACCTAGAGGTAATATTTCTATTTCCCTTTTATAGATGAGAAAACTGAGATCTGGAAAGATTATGTAACTTGCCCAAGGTCATGGAGTTATCAAGTTGCAGAGCCAGAATTCTAGACCAGCATATCTAACAAGGCTGAAATCTTAAATTGCAAATTATGTTGTCTTTTTCTACAAAGTACATTTTAGTCTTGTTTGTATTCATTAGTTATGAAAGCTCTATCTCACACTAGACTTTAAAGCTCCTTGAGAGAGGGAGCTCTTACTGTCCTTCACTTAACAGGTCCTCACTACTTCTTTGCTAAGCAATTTGCTAAATTGATCTAGTATAATTTAGGTTAGTGAGGTATACCATTTTTAAAAACTTTCTATATGCCCTGCGTGGTTTGATGTGCCATGGCGAGAGAGAAAAAATCACACCCCAATGTCCCCTGCCTTAAAGCTTATAATGAAACTGGAAAGGGAAGACAGGTGGTACTACCATGCCACCAGCATGGACAGAGTTTAAAAAAATTTGCACTCTAACAAAAGCTCCTTTTTCAGTTAATCACCCTCTATGCAAACATTTCTCTCACACATTTTCTAGTCCTTCTGTGTTAGTGGGGACCAATGTCCCCAAAGTTGATATGCGTTGTGTACAGCAGGTGTTACCCAAGAAAGGAAGGGACAAAAGTACTTACCTCATGGTGAAGTCTAACAATAGACAATGGGTTCACCTGGCATTCACCGCTTTGACATTTGGGATGAGCTCATTGTTTTGACAATTAGCAGGCTGCTACTCCCAGGGAAAAAGAAACAAATCTCTGTCCATTTCAAACTCCCCCCTCCCTTCCTCCAGCCTCATGCACTCTTTCTCTTCCCCCACCCAGCGTAAGTACTACCAAGGATAGTTTTGCTAATGTAGGGTTACATTGTAAATTACCAATGGAAAGGGTACATTTTGTTTTTTGTTGTTGTTTTTTTTTTTATTTATTTTGAAAGAAAATTGGATTAGCTGTATTAATTTTGTACAAAACAAATTTCAAAGCAAGGAAAATTATTAGTGATAAAGAGATGCATTACATAGTAATAAAGGATTCCATTCTACAGCATATACTT
>CAUYRT010015347.1:0-50892 GCA_963574885.1 Lepilemur ruficaudatus | reverse complement strand
TGAAAATCATTTAATTGTACACTTAAAATGGAGTGTTGGTTGTACGTAGATACAGTTGGAGCACTATGTATGTACTCTCTGGAATACTTTGACAGAGTAGGTTTTTGAATGTAACAAGATAAGTCAACCTGAGTGGTAATATATTTTGGGAAATCAGCTCACTACAAATTGTGACTGTAAACATTGTACTGTAAATGCTTTGTAGTTTTCCCCCAGTTAAAAAAAAAAAAAAGAATAGGAAAAGAAAAAAAAGGAAATTCTCCAAGGAGCCCTTAAATTTGACACTTCATCATAAAACAAAGCAATATATGTGTAACCCAAAATTTTGAATCAAAGCAATATATTTTGAAAGCTGTGTTTTTATAGTGTGATATGCTTACACGGCAGTTTCTATTCTTAGAAAAGGAACTAAAATGGTAATAGGAGGGAGTAGATGGCTGTTAAGAAATTCTTGTTGGAAACACAGGATAATAGCTTAAATGTAGTAACATGTATCAAATAAAATTGATTAATTGTTAAAAAAAAAAGGGAAGGTTTCAGGTATGCTCTGATAAGAGGTTTTTGGCATGGGAATACTGGGGTTGGGCTAATTGGAAGTAAGGCATTTTGGGTGATTGGTTTGGAAAGTATATTTGGCTTTCTCTTATTGGTCCTTCAGGGGCAAACAAAAAAAAAATAAGGAATCTGGTAGTCATTGTTCACATCCTGACTATTTGGGGCCCATTGCTGCGGAGATTGTGTTTTGACTTCCTGAGCTCCTTACTGCAGAGGCTGTGAGTCAGAGTTCTATTGTCATGTATGGTCTGGCCCTTGTCCATCTGGCCCATCAACCTCTCATATGGCATCCTAAAAGAAAACACTGGAATTACTTCTGGACCTAGGAGTAGTCCTCAGCCAGATAAAGGGGGCAGAGAAAGAATATTCTAGGCACAAGGTATAACATACACAATAGCAGAGAATCTTCTCTCATGTATTGAAGTATTATGAGTAAGTTCTACAAACCATATAAATGGTGCAGTGGTGACTTTACACATTATAAAAATTTAACCAATTCTTTATTTTATTTGTATAAAGCACCTGTCTTTCCACACTTTCCTTTGTATTTTCCTTACTCTGAGATTAAGATTGCTGCCAGAGACTTCAACATTCCATTTTTATCTTCCCTCCTTTCCTCCGCACGGTTGACACTCTTGATTCTAACAATACTGTCAATCACTTGAATTCAAAAAAGTCCTGCTCCTCTTCTCCCACAGGAATTATTTAGTCTACACAAATCTAGCTCAACTGTCAAAATCTAAAACAGCCATCAAATTTTCATTAGGTTCTCTGTAGTTTTATTTTTAGGATTAGATGGACAACAATCAGTTCTATTGTCTATGGTCAAAAGCAGAATTTGATTCTAAATTAGGTGCCATTCTCTATGATGAGGGACAGTTATAAAAACTTCTGGTTAGGAGAATTATTTATGGTGAAGGGTAGCATGCTCATGGGTGTGTAACCATTGCCGTTGCCTCTTTGCCACCATTTTTGAGATATTTCTACTTTGGTTTCTTCCCATGATATGCCTTTTACTCTTGAACCTCTTGTGACTCTTAAAATTTTCTGCAGATTCTAAGGGTCTACTGAAAGTCTGATAGAAGTAAATTAATAAAGTGGCTTTCATCTTAAGGGGGAGAGAAAATTATTCCTCACAATTACATGAAATTTGAGAGATACTTGATGTATTTTTTTTCAATTTTACAAGACCTGTGTCACCCAAATATTGTTTCCCTGTTGCACTTTCCATGTTCACTTTTTAATAGCTCTCTTTACTCTCCACCATGATTAGAGATACATAATATCTAGTCATACTTAGACCATTTCCTTAGGTTTCTGTTGTCCTAAATCAAGCCTAGTGGTGAAGTGGCACTGTGGCCTTGTGACTAGAGATTATACCCTACTTTTTCATGGTGCTAAAATGTTTATTTGACATATATCCTGATTTTCTATAGCACTGTAGAATCCAGACCATGGCTGAGGTTTCCCATATACAGGGAATAACAGAAGGCAAGTAGAACTTACACCTGTTATTAGACGTGGTTATAGCCAAATATCAGCCATACTTCTCTGTAGTGCACCCCTGTGCCTGGCTCTTGGAATACCTCTAGGGCTGACACCAGGCCAACTCCACAAATGGGCAACTTTGGTAAATTCCTCTGGCTCAGATTTCAGGTCTAACTCCTAGAAATTCTCCCTCCAGTCCAAGGTTTCACTTCACATACATGTTTAGTGTCCTCTCAGTGACTGACCACATTATTATCAAGTCTATTCAGGGAAATAAGAAGCTTTCATGGTGGGGTTGTCATTTTCCCTTATTGCTTTTGCTAGAACAACAATTGAAAGACATTATTCATTTCCATTAATGCTTATCCAGACATTCACTTTTTCAACATCCATGTGGAGTATCAGCAGAAAAGTCAGGACTCAGTTTGACAAAATTCCATCAGGTTCTACTTTATGATCTTTTTGGTAGCACGAGTTGAGTCATCTTGCAGATCTTGTTATGATCGCCATGAGCACTTGCTTAAACAAAGTAGGGACCCTGTTGTACGTGATCAGTCGTGCTGAGAAGCCCTCATGATGCACGGTGTCCCACACGTCTGTGCTGCAGAAAAGACTCTGGCTTTTGTTTGCAGAATTATTTCATGCTCTAATATTTTTCCCAAAACGATAAAACATTTTGGCCTAGAGATGAATTGATGGCTCCATGTCTGAGGTAACTGAGATATGATCACCTTTTAAACTCCTAGATATGAAGGTTAAAACAACAAAAGCAACAACAAAAACTTATATCAGGCCAAGACAATTGATAATACTAATACCGCAGTTATTTGCTTAGATATCTGTGGCATAATCATATATTAAAGGGCAATAACATGCTGTATTCAGAGTTATGTTCCCAGAATCCAACTCAGGGTACAGAATAGGCAATTAATAAATGCCTGTGGAATAAATGAATATCAAAACTTTTTACCTCTCTGTTGGACCGCAACACCCACCTCTTTCCTTCTTTAATCATTACTTACGTTTTATCAAGTACACTTCCTTTTTTTCCAAGTCATTCCTTTTTGTCCCCGCTGCTGTCACTTCCCTTCAGACCCTCAATATTTTACACCTGTGCTATGACAAAGGCCTCCTGCCCGGCTGCCAGCATCTCTCCGTGTCAGGGCAAGCTCCACAGTGCCCGGCTATCTCACTCCGAGGGAAATTTGACCTTGTTAACCCTGCTCTTAGAAACCTTTCAAATTTCCCATGGTCAAAACAGTGATTTCAAACCTTTTTCTTCAGAACTCTAGGATTTCAGAGTAGTGACTCCAGCGTTCCACATTTGATTCAGAATCAACCTTTTGAAACATCTATGTTTGACTATTTTTAAAAGTGACACCAGAACTACCCCTTCTGGGAAGATAGAGTGGGTTTCACCTTCTAAGTACAGCTAAAAACCCTGGACATTGTATCTAAAACAAACATAAGAAGACTCTAAAGGGGAAAGCAGAAGGCGGACAGGCTCAGACATGACATGGTAGTGAGTTCCCTGGGTTTACCTTGAGTCTCATATACTCCATACTTGGAGCAGAAGAAGCAGGCAACCTGGAAATGCCTAAAAGCACAGACAAAAAGTTCCCCAACAAAACTTGCTCTCTCTAGCCATAGGACCAGGAAATGGACAGCATAGAAAATTTTTGGATGACAACATATCTACTATAGCAGATACCACAAAAAAACCTGGTCCCTCCCCAGTTCAGGACAGCAAAGGCCAAGTGAGCAGCCTGGACATCAATCCTCATAAGGATGAAATGAGGCACCCTAAATACTCTTGCTAGGGTAGTGTCAGAGAAGGCCAAGCAGGAAACTTGGACTTTCACACCCACTAGGTGATGATGAGAGCTCCTCCCATGGTGTCAGTGGAGTCTATGTGGAGAGCCTGTACTTACATTTTCATTTGGGAGTGATGATAACTTCTTGCTGTCACCACTGGGGTAACCACCAGGGAGGCCAAGTGGAGAGACAGCACTTCACCTCTGCTCCTCTGTATCGAGGCCATCCCCCTCTCCTGTGGGATCTGGGGAGGCACATGGGAAGCAGTAACAAAGCACCCCTACCTCTCCCAGTCAGGGAGCTATTGGTAGAGGCCTGGGGGGGAGCTGGAACCCCCGTTTTCCACCCATAAGTAACAAGGAGCCCCCATCTCAGATGTCAATGAAGGCAGAGTGGGCAATGTGGACTTCTCCTTTCATCTTGCAATAACAAGGCAGAACAAGCCCCAGCTCTTCCAGTGCCGGAACAGTGTCAAAAAAAGCAAGCTAAAGCAGAAGATTGAAATAACACTCAGAGTCTCATTACAAAATATCCCACATGTTCAGCTTTCAGGTGAAAATTGCTTTTCATATTTCAAACTAGGAAGACCGCCAAGTGAATGAAAAAAAGATAGTAAATAGATAACACCAAGATTACAGAGAAGTTAGGATTATCTGACAGAACAGCCGCTATAACAGTTATAAACATGCTTGAAACAAGTGAAAAAAGAGATGATCTCAGCAAAGAAATAGAATATATAAAAAATCAAATGGATTTTTTAACTGAAAATACAATAACCAAAATTTTAAAAAAACTTGATGAATGGGCTCAGTAGCAGAATGGAATGGACAAAGGAAAGAATTACAGAACTTGAAGATAAAAGACAGAAATTATACAATATGAACCAAAGAGAAAGAATATATTGGGGAAAAATGAGCACAGACTCATGGACCCATGGAATTACAACGAAAGATATAACTTCTATATCATCAGAGTCCCAAAAGTAGGAGAGATATAGGGTGGGGAAGAAAAAGAAATAAATAGCTGAAAATTCCCTAAATTTGGCAAAATACAAAAACCTACAGACTCAAGGAAACTCCAGACATAATAAACCCAATGAAATCCACATCAAGATATATCATATTCCAGTGTCTAAAAACTAAAGACATAGGAAAAACCTCTTGACAGGAGCAAAAGAGAAATGACCCCTTATACATTGGGGAAAAACAATTTCATTAACAATGGATTTTTCACTTGGAATAACATTTTTCAAGTATTAAAAGAAAAGAACTATCAACCCAGATTTCTATATCAAGCAAAAATATCTTGCAGAAATGAAGTGGTAATACAGATAGTCTCAAATGAAGAAACACTAAGAGTATTTATCACTAGGAGACTTACCCTAGAAAAAGAGCTAAAAAATAGTCTGTAACAGAAAGGAAACAATAAATGAAAGAATTTTGAAGCATCAAGAAGAAAAAAAATGGTAAGAAAAAATACGGGTAAATACAACAGTTTTTCCTTTTCTCTTGAGTTTTAAGGCAAGTATGTCATAAATAAGTCAGTTTAAGAAAATATAAAAGGAAGGTATAAGTTTTCTACATTTTTTTGAATTGGTAAAATGATGACATGTTATTTTGTGTGTTCACACACACAAACACACACGTATATAAATACACAGTATTAGCTAAAGTACCCACTGAAAAAAAGCTTATGTACAAAGAAAAATATGCAAAAATATTTTGGATAAATCCAAATGGAATTCTCTTAATGGGACAAGCAACCCACAGGAAATCAGGAAAAAAAATCAGAGAAACTAAAAGGAGATAGAACAAACAGAAAACAACATATAAAATGCCAGACTTAAGACTTTCACATAATAAAAATAACAATAGAAATCTTGAAATGATAAACAAAAAAAGAGAGAAAAATTATAAAGCAAAGAGCTGGTTCTTTGAAAAGATTCATACAGTTGATAAACCTTTAGTAAGACTGACAAAGAAAAAAGAGAGAAGACACAAATTACTAATATCAGGAATATAAGAGACATCACTACTAGACCTTGAAGACATCAAAAGAATAATAAAGAAATGCTATAGACAACTTCACACACATAAATTTTACAACATAAATGAAATGGACCAATTCTGCAAAAAAGTACCATTATTTAATTTTAAAAGATTATATATAGCTCTATAATATTTAGAAAATTGAATTTGGTATTTAAAAACTCCCCCCAAGAGGAATCTCCAGGCTCAGATGGTTTCACTGGAAAATTCTACCAAACACTTAAAGATGAACTAATACAAATTCTACCCAATCTTTTTCAGCAAACAGAAGTGTGAACACTTCTCAATTCATTTTATGAAGCTAGTATTAACATGATACTAAAACCAGACAAAAAAATTTTAAAAAAAGGGAAAACAAGAAGAAATTGAAGGCCAATGCTCTTTTAGCATATAGGCACAAACATCCTTAACAAAATATTAGCAAATAGAATTCAGCAATATAAAAAAAGAACTATATACCATGACCAACTAGGGGTCATTCCAAGGATGCAGGGTTGGTTCAGTATTTAAAAATCAGTTAATGTGATCTGCCATATTAAGTGGGTAAAGAATAAAAATCATATGATCATTTTAATTGTCACAGAAAAAACATTCAACAAAATTCAGCATGCTTTCATGATAAAAAATTCTCAGCAAACTGAGAATCAAGGAAAACTTTCTCAGCTTGTTAAAGAACATCACTAATAACCTACATCTAACATCATAGTTAATGGTGAAAGACTGAATGCTTTCCCCCAATGGTGAAAAACAAGGCATGGATATTCACTGTCACCACTCATATTCAACATAATACTAGAAATCTTAGCCAGAATAATAAGGCGAAAAGGAAATAAAAACATCCAGATTGAAAAGGAAGAAATACAACAGTCCCGATTTGTAGGTGTCATGGTCGTCTATGTAAAAAATTCCAAACAATCTACAAAAATCTCCTAGAACTAATAACAATTGACACAGAGATAAGATCTATACAACATGTGCAAAAAGTTAATGATATTTCTATATTCTAACAAGGAACATGGGGGAACTGAAATTCAAAACATAATACTATTTACAATTGCTCCAAAGAAAATGAAATTTTCTATCAGACATGTGTAATAGCTGTATCCTAGAAATGACAAGATGCTGCTGAAAAATATTGATGATGTAAATAAATGGAAAGATACACTATGTCCATGATGGAAGACTTAATGTTATAAAGACAGTAGTTAGTTCTGGTTGATTCTAGTTTATCTACAAGTTGAATGCAAGTCTCATAAAGATCTCAGCAAAATTTTATATAGGCAGAGATAAGCTTATTCTAAAATCTATACTGAAAGACAAAGGCATAGAAGAACCAACACAAGTCAGAATAATAAGAAAAATGTAGGAGGAATAAATATAATCAATTTTAAGTTTTGTTTTTATTTTCTATTGTTTTCTCCTATGATATAGAAATATAATTTATTTTTGTAATGAAATAAACCAAGCTGTAGTACTGCTATATCTGTGTCTATGTTCAGTTTCCTCACATGTAAAATGGAGATAACATTAGCATCAAACCCTTAGGGTTGTTGTGAGATTAAATGAGTTATTATATATAAATTATTACTTACGAGAACATTGTCTAACCTAGGGCAAATGCACAGCGCATGTTGATCATTGTTGCTTTTATTCAGTTTCCTGCATTAAGTGCTTCTGGGACATCATTCTCATTTTCCAGGTCTAGGATCAGCTGTGGTCCCCAATCAGCTGTGCTTGAGGAAAGTGTTTTTAACCTGGGAAGGAGCTTCATCTGGGTTAGGAGAAAGTACAGGATCACATCCTTTAGCCAGATTGGGATTCTCTTAGTCTGTGCCCCTGTCAGGTTTAGATTGAAAGGGATGGTTCCAAAGAACAGGGTTTCTTTCTCCTCTGCATGGGGTTGACACAAAAAGCTGAATTATTCTGTGATGGGCTTTAGGCATCAAGGAATGAATACCAGTGTGCCAAGCAAGATAACAGTATCGCAAGATGTCAATAAGGCATTTGTTGTTAAATGTGTCTTCTACGGATGCTGAAGGGAATAAAAGCTGAGAAAAGATCCTGTTTCTCTTTTGCCATTTAAGTCAAAATCAAATTTGTGAATGGTTAGTAATAATAAATAGAAGTATAATTTGATAGCCAAATGATAAGACTGAGGTCCAATACTATGCTTACAAAGACAATGTGTGTTAGATTTCAAATATAAAGATAATTCAGTTAAGTGACAAAACCTCATCACCACTGCTTGAGATTTTTTCAGAGTCCAGATCAGAATTTATCAGTTTTCTTGAAACATGAGGCTTTAGATGCTCAGGAAGTTTGCTTTCTGTTCAAGTAAGTTGAGTATTCTGGACTGTCTCAAGATGCAAGTTAAAGAAACCTAAAAAGACTGAGTTCGTTCTTCATTCACAGTATGGATTCTTAATTGTAATTGGATTATTTATCCACCCAATGGTGCATCGAAACCTCATCTTCCAAAACTGCTGCTTCTTCCTGATAACCTCAGCAGAGCTTTCTATTGTGTTAAGCAAAATGTGTATTTTGTGGCAATGTGATATTTTTTCAATTAGATCTGGAAAGATAATGGTTAAATATTATTGTCTGATAAACACCAGTATCGCACATGCACGATTCATAATAGAGTCTCTTTTCCAAGCATAACCGCAAAGCATTCAATGTTAAAAAAAAAAAAAAGACTATGATACAAACATCAAAAGTAGATCATTATCTGGATTCACTAGTTGTTACTTCCACCCTCTTTTTTGAACTGATTTTTTACTGGTTGAGAAGAAAATAAAAAGAGGAAGGCAAGTAATGTCTGAAAATATAAAGTTATATTTTTCTATAATTTTAGAATACATGTTTTTCTGACTGTAAAATATAATAACCTTTAATAAAATTTGGAAAATTAATCTATAAAAGGATGAAAATCAATTTTATTTTTATGATCTAGAAAGATGTGTTGTTGGCATGTTAGCATATTTCCTTTCAATCACTCTCCCTCCACAACACACAGACATACACACAGGATTTTTATACCCTTAGTAGTTCACATATTGTTAAATCCTGATTCAATCGTGAACATTTTCCTGTGACCTTCAAGTAGACTTCACTAGCACAAATCAAAATGAATGCATATTTTTGTGATATGAAACACATGATTCAATTTAGCTAGTCTCTCATTACTATTATTTACTTTGTTCCAAAGTTGCATTATTATAAATAACACTGCAATAAATATCATTATGTATAATAAATTCCTAGAAAATGTATTACTGGGTCAAAATTATGATTTTAAAGGTTTTTGTTTCCTAATTTGCTTTCTTCAAAGTTTATCAATTTACACTAGCACCAACTATATATGAAAGTAAACATTATACTTTGCTCTCATCAGCGCTAAGAATTATTATCAAGGAAATAAAAAATGTGCCAATCCTGTATCTGAAAATGACCTGTTCAAATTACCGTTCAAATTGGCTATTCTTATAACATTAGTGAGATTGGACATTTATTTTAATGTGTGCCAGCAATTTCTTAAATTCTTCTTTTATTCATAAATTATTTAATGGTGTTCCTTGTATATTTTTTCTGAGTTTTAATAATTTAAGATGTCTTTACACATTAAGGAAATTAACCCTTTGCCATATGACATTTGTTAAAAACACTTTTTGTCACTTTTTGTTTTATCTTTTAATCTATTATATATGTGAATATACATATTAATATATACACACATATTCATGTATATATATATACATGAATATTTTTATATAAATAAGGACACTGACATATTAATCAGTTATTTCTGTAAGTACTTTTATGCGTCAGGAAGTCCTAACCTGATATGAATTAAATATTTAGCATTTTTGATCTTCAGGTTATTTTATAATTTCATCTTTTACATTTAACTAGAATTTATTAGATTATTATACGAGCTTGAAATTTCTATTTTCTTCTGAATAGGTAAGCAATTATCCAGCACCATTTATCAGATAATTGTTTATTTTATCACAGATTTGTTAAATCCCTTTCATCTTACAATAAATTCTTATATAAGCCAACATTGAATTCAGGGCTCTTTTGTTTTGTTGTTCTGTTTAGCTGTTCTTGGATGGACATGTTCTGGCTCTCAAAGTAATTGGAGAGAGAAAAATACATTCTAATCTTATAATCTCAGTATTACTTTATTTACAAATGTACTGTTTAATAATAAAAGAATACATGACTTTTGAAAAAATCTGTTCATGTCTTTTGCCCACTTTTTAATGGGGTTGTTTTTCTCTTGATGATTTGTTTGAGTTCCTTTTAGATTCTGGATATTAGTCCTTTGTCGGATATACAGTTTGCAAATATTTTCTCCCATTCTGTATGCTGTTTACTCTGCTGATATTTCCTTTTCTGTAAAGAAACTTTTTAGTTTAATTAAGTCCCATTTTTTGTTGTTGCTGTATTTGCTTTTGGGGTCTTAGTCATAAATTCTTTGCCTAGGCCAATATCCAGAAGAGTTTTTATGGTTTCACAATTTTTATGGTTTCACATCTTACATCTAAAGCTTTAATTCATATTGAATTAATTTTTATATAAAGTGAGAGAGAGGGATCCAGTTTCATTATTCTGCATGTGGCTATCCAGTTTTCCCAGCACCATTTATTGAATAGGGTATCCTTTCCCCAGTGTATGTTTTGTCTGCTTTGTTAAAAATCAGTTGTTTGTAGGTATATGGTTTTATTTCTGGGACAAGAAACATGTGAAGAAAATACTCAACTAATCATCATGCAAATGCAAATTAAAACCACAACGAGATACCACTTTACACCTGTCAGAATGGCCATTGTTAAAAAGTCAAACAATAGATGTTAGTGTGGATGCAGTGAAAAGGGAATGCTGATATACCTGTTGGTGGGAATGTAAATTAGTACAACCTCTATGAAAAACAGTATGGACATTCCTTAAAGAACTACAAGTAGATCTACTATCCGATATAGCAATCGCGCTATTGGGGATCTACCAAAAGGAAAAGAAGGCATTATTTGAAAAAGACACCTGCACCTGAATGTTTACCACAGTGCAAATCACAATTGCAAAGCTTTGGAACCACCATAAGAGCCCATCAACTGATGAGTGGATAAAGAAAATACCCACCCCCCCCACACACCCTGATCCTACTATATATATATATATAAGCATATATATATCGGTATATATATGTGTGTATTTGTGTGTGTGTGTGTAGGCACCCCAGTGTACAACTTTACACACACACACACACACACACACACACACGGTACTACTCAGCCATCAAAAGGAATGACATAGTGTCTTTTGCAACTTGGATTGAAGTGGAGATCTTTATCTTAACTGAAGTATCTCAGAAAGGGAAAAACAAACACCACATGTTCTCACTTATAAGTGGAAGCTAAATGACAGTTATATTTGGTCATACAAAGTGGTATAATAGATTTTGGAAACTAAGAAGGGGAGAAGGTGGAAGAGGGGGTGAAGGATCAAAAATTATCTATGTCATAAAACATTCACTATGCAGATGATGGAAACAATAAAAGCCCTGACTTTACAATTCATCCAAGTAACAAAAAAAACACTTGTACTCCTTAAATCTATGGAAATAAATAAAACATTAAAAAATGCATGTCCAGATGTTTTCTTAATTGGAAATATCAAAATTTGATATCAACGACTACTACTCTCATACCCATCTTCTTTCTGCCCTCCCATTCCTTCAGAACTTTCCCCCAGCGCCAGCTGAAACTGCCTAGATGTGTGTCTCAGCCTTGGGTGCACATTGGAGTCACCCGAGGAGCAGAAAACATACTGCCAATTGGATCAAGTTGGTCAAGAAAGACTATTGTGGAAAGATAATTTCCAACTCTTTTTTTTCCCTTATGTTTTAATATCAGCCAATGCTACTTTTATAAAATATATTGGGAAGACTTTCCATTTTTTTATGCTCTGAAAATTTTAGTCAAGTCTGGGAACTAAGAAAGTTGAAACAAATCATTTTATAATTGGCCCTGGAATCTTCTATAGAAGTATTTACTTTATGGATTTTAAATTTGTCCCATGGTTCATTTATTTGTTTATTCATTCTTCAGTTTGCTTGCTCATTCAACTAATGATTATTCAGCCCTTGTTACATAGAAGACATAATGCTAGGACTGAAGACAAAATGGTAAACAGACCAGAAATACCTCCTTCCCTTTTAGGCTATATAATCTACTGGGAAGACATATAACGATACAAATATAACAAACATGTATGAAATTGCAGGTCAAGCAATACAATGCTGGGAAAAGCCAGGAGTTTTTTGATTGGCAGATTAATCAGAGAATAATTAGCTGAGAAAGTGATACATGAGCTAAGATATGTTATGAGGCGTTAATTAGGGAAGAGGAGCAGGAATATCCAGGCAGAGAAACAAGCATGTACGAGAGTCCTGTGGTAGAAGACAGCAGGGAGACAGAAGGAAACGGAAGGAAGCCAGTGTGAGGAGCAGATGGGGGTTGGGCTTTCTTATGAATTTCTGTCTTTATTCTAAGAGCAAATACACTAAAAGATGTTACAGGCAAAAGAGGGTTTTGTTACTTAATTAGATTTTCCTTTCTGCACTGTGAAGAACAAGTGGAGTTGTTAATTTGCAGAGTAGATACAAGCAAACTAGTTGGAAGGTAATGGATATAATCTAGGGGCATGATGTTAGTAACTAGATCTCAGTCAAAAGGGACTTGCTCTGTTGCCCATGCTGGAGTGCAATGGCATGATCATAGCTTACTGCAGCCTCAAACTCCTGGGCTCAAGTGATCCACCTTCTGAGCAGCTAGGACTACAGGTGCATATCATCATGGCCAGCTAATTTTTCAAATTTTTTATGGAGACTGGGTCTTACCATGTTTCCCAGGTGGGTCTTGAACTAGGAACACAGCCAAGCTCATTTATTAACAGCGTCCATGACTATTTTCATATCACAAGGACAAAATTGAGTAGCAACAGAGACTATATGACCTGAAAGCCCCAAGATATTTACTATCTGGCCCAAAAAAGCTTGCTAACACCCAGACAAGAATAGCAATGGTGGAAACTGACAAAACTAGGTAGGCTTTGGGGCAGTTATTGGATTAGTGCCAGTTGTAGTCTTGTAATATTTTTCTTAGAAAATTGTCAATGATATTTTGTCATTTAATGTTAAATATTGTTCTATTCTCTAATAATTAATTTTCTCAGAATCTGTTTACATGACATTTTATATGCTATGGTACATTTGAGTTTTCTGGGTTTGATGAGATTTGAAAACATTTTTTCCACTTAATGTTTCAAAGTATTAGCATAGAAACTACATTAATTTTACAGTTTTTCTATTTTCTCATGCAATAATTTCTATCAACACCTCTCTATTGACTTTTTATAGTTAATATATTTTTCTAACTTCTCTATTTAGTGATTAGTTTATTTCCATTCCATATTGTTAAATACTAAAAATGTTTAAGGCCATATATTTTCATTCAAATATCCCTTTGAATTATATCAAATTGTTATTTCTTAATCTATTTTATTTTAATAAGAATAATTGCTGCTTTATTTAGATTTTACTCTCGAACAAGTCATGTACTGAGTGCTTTATCTCATTTAATTCTTATCATATGGCTATGTAAAAGTACTGTTATTAGCATTTTATGGAACAGGGAACTTAGGCTTGTATTTTACCTAAATTTGCACCGTTTATCATCCACATTTTTTTTTCTTGTAACAAGGGTCGGGTTCAGTTTGAATCATTTGGGAAATATCATAATGCTTATATCCAAGATTTTGGAAATGATAAGAATTTTGCAACAACATCATAAGAAAAGAATGTGACATTCTACTAGTTATAATAAATTCAGTGATCTAAAAACCCATTTCCTGCCTGGAATGGGACTTCCTGTCAGATACAGAGATGAAATTAGGTCATGGAGGGAGCCACCCAGGAATGACTTTCATGAGTACCTGAAAGGTTTTCTAGTGGTATAGTTCTGTCTGAATTGAGGTAGGATCTTCTAGATCTCTTATACATTGTTTTCCTGATAATCTGAACTAATCAAACACAAGCATTTTGAATCTTTAACATTGAATGGTACCAAAAAGTCTTACAATTTCTAACATTAACTGAGGTATTTTACTTGTTCAAAATACACTTCTTAGGAATGGATGTGTGGCTTCCTGTTTTGTCCTATTTCCTACTTCCTGCCTTGCAATTTCTGTGCATTTTGACCCGTGAGTGGATACAGAATGAACTAATAATGCACATGGCATGGGAGAGGTGAAGGTGATGGGATTGGGTAGTAGGATTTGGGCTACTTCAGAATACATCATCTCTAACAGGATACTATAGTCTACCAAGTTTTTACCTGGTCCAAATACTGATGGAGGGGAGAGGGGGAAGGAGGAAAATTGTAAGGTAGATTTTCAGTCTTTTATTTTTTTAATGACGTTAAAAAAATAACACCTCCTTGGTTAAATTCATCCCTAAGTATTTTATTTTTATTTTTTGTAGTTATTGTAAATGGGATATTTTTGATAGTTTGTTGTTAGGGTATGGAAATGCTGTTGATTTTTGTGTGTTGATTTTATATACTAAAACTTCACTGAACTTATTAATACTAGTATTTTTGTTGTTGCAGTCTTTAGGGCTTTGTATACATAAGATTCTATTGTCTGCAAACAGGGATAATCTAATTTCTTCCTTTCCAACTTCAATGCCTTTATTTCTTTCTCTTGCCTAATCGCTCTGGATAGAACTTCTAGTACTATGGTGGATGGAATTGGTGAAAGTGAACATCCTTGTCTTGTTCCTGATCTCAGAATTAAGCTTTTAACTTTTCACTGTTGAGAATGATGTTGTTAGCTGTAGGTTTGTCATATATGACCTTTATTGTGTTGAGGTACATTCCTTCTATACCTATTTTGTTGAGAGTTTTTAACATGAACAGATGTTCAATTTCGTCAAATGATTTTCTGCATCTACTGAGATGACCATAAGAGTTTTGTCCTTCATTCTGCTGATGTGATATGGATTTGTGTATGTTGAACTATCCTTACATCTGTGGGGTAAATCCCATTTGGTTGAATTTTTGGTTTGCTAGTGTTTTGTTGAGGATTTTTGCATCTGTTTTCATCAGGGATATTGGGCCTGTAATCTTCTTTTCTTGCAGAGTCCTTGTCTGGCTTTTGGGTCAGGGTAATGCTGGCCTTATAAAATGAGTTTGGAAGGGTTCCCTCCTCTTCCATTTTTTGAAAGAATTTGAGAAGGATCCATATCAGTTTCTTCTTTAAATATTTGGTAGAATTCATCAGTGAAGCCATCAGGTTCTGGACTTTTCTTTGAGGGGAGAGTTTTTATTACGATTCAATCTCTTGTTATTAGTCTGTTCTGATTTTCTATTTATCCATGATTCAGTCTTGATAGGTTGCATGTGTGTGGGAATTTATCCATTTCTTCTAGGTTGAGGTTATTTCTATCTTCTTTCAGACTACTGAGTTTGCTATGGCAGGAAAATGTTCACTAGACGCCGACTATGATCTTCAGAGTTGGAATTAAGATGTTTTATACCAGATGCAGGAAATAATTTTTTTAATATCTTATTATTATTATCATAGCCTTACCCCCTCTGAATTTTTTTTCTTATGAACAGAATAAGGTGGAGATTATCTACTGGCCACCAGGTTATAATGGGAACCAGACAATGATTTTCTCTACCAGTAAAATCCTCAGATTCTGAAGTGGCCAATGGCTGTCCTAGGAAGATCTACTTGCTCTATTTTTATTTCTGTGTATATTACACATTTTGCTCATCATATGTCAGGAATACATATGATCCAAATGTCAGAGCATAAAATATCTCAATGCCTAAAAGTGGCAAAATGAATTAGATCTTAAGAACCTATCATTTGCTCCCCTTTAAAAATCAGGACACTGAAATTACAATGACAGGCTTCCACAGAGGAGTTGGAACTAAAGTCTCACCCATTTTTACTCAGCAGTGACATTTTTATAGTTCCCTGTCTAAACTCAATGCAGTAACTCTGCAATCTTCAAGCTCCCTATGTTCATTCTTACCCTATTACAGTGGTTAATGGTATGTTAATGTGAGATCATTTTTACCACTCTTCTATTTGAAATTAGTAAATGGAGTTTATTCAATCAAAATCACAGCTACAGTTGAGTAAAATTAACTAGTGTCAGAAAGTTCCTCCACCATTTTTAAAGACCAATATTATGTGATTATGTAGTGAAGTTATGATTATCCATTCTCAATATTGGTACATTAGAGATTTACTTCCTAAATTATCAGATAATCCTTTGTGAGGGAAATTAGGCCATTTTCCTAATGTGTGACCATGGAAAAGGTATTACTGTCTTTAATATTTACTGGTATCTCAGGACCTTTAAAATCATCTCTCCTCCATGCCCTAGAAAGATGGTTCCTATCCCAGAAGGATGGCTTCCCCATCTATCCTTTTAATCTAATGTTAAAAGTGTTATCTTCTGGCTCTTCTACCAGAATGGAACCCACCAGCTCTGAAATATCTATCAAAACCATTCTTTGGGGAGAGAAAGCAACAGAAGAAGAGTTGCTTCCCGGAGAGAACTGCCACAGACATTTCTCACCTAGAGGGGCCCGAATGGTGGCCCCGTGGGCTGGGCAGCCCCGGGCCTCTCCCTTGAGCCCATGTGCAGAGGCTACCCTTTCTAGAGCCTGCCAGCTGTGAGGAGAGGAGGGCCAGATACATTTCAGTAGAAGAAGGTTGAAAGAGGGCCAGAAAGGATGAGCCACTACTTCACTAGAGGCAGCGTGCCACCTTGGTAAGATGGAAAGGGATTGGGCCCAAGGCCACCAGCAGGGGAGTGTCATAAACATTCCTGTGCTGAAAGTCTGGATTTGGGGCATTCAGGATAGATGTTAGTCTGGGCCATGAATAAAGGAAGAGATTTCACACGGGATAAAGTAATAAAAGCAGGAACCATGAGAACAACCTTCCCTTGCTTCCCAACTGTGCGAAGGCCAGCTCAGGGTTAAAGAAAGCTACTGGTGGCAGAAGAGATTTACGCTTTCTTACTCTTGCCTTTCGGACGTCCTCAACTGGCCATCTGTTACTGGATTTCGTACACATGACCTCTGGATACAACCTCTGCAGGATTTTTGTGTCTTATCTTCTAATAGGACCCTTTCTCCTTCCCTGATACCATTCTTAAAATGGCTACGTTTGTAGGCACCAAACAGGACACGGACACACCTGCAGCATGTCAGAGAGCCATTTCCACCGCCTGGCCGCCTCCTCCTCCTTAGCTGACCTCTCCGACCCTGTTGGAAAAGTCATGAATCTCCTCCACATTATATTCCTAATGAGGCTATTTACCCTGCATACTAAATAAGATCATGACTATGTAATAAATTCTCCACTCTGAGCTAAGCTTAAAGAGTCAGCCTCTTCAGCTGCTTACAATTTAACTTTTTTACTGATGAGAACCCTATTGTCGTACACGAGCGGCACGTTTTAAGGTTGTCATGATTAAAGAACCTCAGGAACCTAGAGCTTTTTTACATATACTTTTAAAAGCTATCTGTTTTTAATGCTAATTTAAGGCTGGTTCCAATTGCTTTTTTATTTTGTTTCATTCTGAAAAAACCATTTGAACTGGTAAATATCCATGAAGAGTCTTTTTTAACATTACATGCATATTCCACTAAGAATTTTATGAACACAAAGAAAAAAAAAAGCCCCACTTTCCAGTTCTTATCTCACAGGCCGACCTATTAATATTTTATTGTGTGATAGAACACTCTCGCTGTCTTTGGGGGAGGGAGGTAGAGCGTGGGTATTTGGGAAAATATTTTTGTCAGGCCGGAGGGGTATAGGTGGGCAAGTTTGGAGATTTGGAGAAGGGATAAAAGTGTATTTATGGGTGATTGAGGATAGAGGTTAGATGTGAACTTTTGGACAAAAGTACTGTCCATTGGCTAATGCAAAACGATTTCTCAGTGTCCTGCACATTGTTTACAAACACCTTGGTGAGTGGATTATTTAGCCTGAACTCTAAGAAGTGCTACCTTGCTTTCCATTTGAAATGGGTTGACATAGAGGCAGTGCTTGGATACATCTGTCTGTTTTCTTGTGTGTGGGAATACCCTTGATTTTTAACACACCTTTTCTACTAAAGCCTGAAATCCCATCAGCAGCACAGAAACCTCTTTTAAGCAATCCTCTTTTCTTGTAAAACGAAATACAATCAGAGGGAGTCCTCTGCATCTTCATGGAAATGAACCTGTGTGTTCTCTGGGAGTTGCTGATGAGATTGGGTATGGGAGGCAAGGGCCCCGCCACCAGCCAGCGCAGTCCACACTCTGCCCTGCCCCGCCAGGCCAGCAGAAGCCTGCGTGCCAAAAGGTATCAGTAATCCAGGCTGGGGTATTCTATGAGAAAAGAACCTCTGCTTTTGTTTCCCATCACATGCAGCCCTTCCTTGCAATTTACTAAACATTGCAGCTCTTGAATCTTGGTCTTGGGCAAGCCGAAAGGAGAGGTTGGTGGTGCCTCACAGGAGGTGTTGCTATGGCAAGAATGAGGGAGGCGCCTGAAGAGGGAGGATTCCAGAAGAAATGGGAAATGGACACAAAGAGAGAAGTTACTGAATAGATCTCTAAGGAAAATATATATGATGTATGCAGATGTGAACATACCTGTGTGTGTGTGTACACAGAGAAAGAGAGAGACAGAGAGAATGCAAAGCATCATTTTTTCATTCATCATTAATGCATCTGGTAATCATGCAATTACTATGTGTGTCCAGCATAGTCCTCGATCCCAACAAAGCCTCTGTCTCTAGGAACAGTGGTTATGCCTGTGAAGCTAGAATGCCAAGAGAAACGAGTGTTAACAGAGCGCAGACAGCATTTGAATGTGTGCAGGGGACTACAGTCAGCACGGACGACAGCGGCATAGGCTGCATCTTACTTCTGCAGTCCACACGGTGGTGTCACAGTTGCTGCAGCCTGGGACACTAAATTGTCCCTCTCGTTGAAAGACTGAGATTTCCTCTAATGTCTCAATGGGCTGGTTCGGGCTTCTCTCCATTGCTTCACTTTGAAAGATGGAAGCAATTTCCATTCTGCAGAGAAAATGTTCCCTGATGGAGGACACACCCAAGGTAACGGATCACGAATCACATCAGCTGCCTCATTCCACAATATTTATTCACAAGGAAGATGCATTTTAAAAAGGGAAGCCTTGAAATGTAGTTTTAAATATTAACCCTTGAGGTCAACTAGTTCTCAGAAACCTTAGTTAGAATGGTTAAGGAGAGAAATGAAAACGCTACAGATGAATTTCACTAAGAAGTTTCTCTCTCTTTCATATATATATATATATATATACACACACATATACAGAGCATGCTATTAAAGAAGGCTAGGAAGCATTGATCTTTCCTCCCAAATATAAAACTTAATGGAAAAAAAGGGCAATGATATAGAAACTCAGCTGTTTTATGAAGCTTTTACCTGCCTGCCACACACCTCCTCTACTCTTCCCAGGAGTCTCTAATCTTCCTTTAGGTTCTCTCTTTCCTTTCCTTCCTTTCTCCCTCCCTCCCTTGCTTCTTAGGGATCAAGTGTGCACAACTTGCTTTGGCCAGTACATCTTCATTTATGAATTACTATTGTCATATCTGTTTGTCAGGGCCTTTCTTTTTAAAAATCTTGTGATTTTCCCTTCATCTGATTTTCTCAATCTCATTTCCTACCCCCTCCCAAAGCACTCATTAGTATTTAATATATATTCTTTCAATCCACCTGCTACATGTTTATTTAGATCATTACAGAAGCTTGAAAAATACACAGTGCTATGTGGGCATTTAATTTTGCATAAATGGTGTTGTGTTATGGAATTTCCCATTTCTTCCCTCTTTTTCTCACCGAACGTGTGTTTCTGTACTCTATCCATGTTTCCGTATGCAAATTTAACTCACTGCTTTTGACTGCTCTGTAGTATATGACATAGGCCATAATATACCTGTGTCACATTGTATATTTCATTTTCCTACCAATGAAACATTTGACTACACAGCTATAAACATCCTCTTAAACATCCTCTCACCTGTGTCTGTCTTATACACTGTGTGAGAGTGTCCTTGAAGGATGAACAGACAGGCCTCAAAGGAGACAAGGTATGTACAGCCTTAGTTTCAGCAAGTGCCACAAAATTGAGACTGCTCTTCGGAATGGACCAGTGTAGATTCCCTTGCAAGCTATTCATTTCCACCTTCCCATGCAGCAGGTAAAAGTATCCAACTTTCATGATTTTCCAGTACAACATATGCAAAATGGTATCCTGTTTTAGAGGATGGAATTCTTGGATTCCAATCTAAGATGTGGAGCATTCAGTAGTTGATCTCCTTTCACAAAGGTTATTCCTGGGTTCATGTTACTGCAGGAATATGTCCACTGCAGTAAGTTGCATTACTGTGCCCATGGCTTCAACCCTTTCTGTCCCCACGCATTTAGCCATATGACTGTGAAGTTCCTTCCACAAATGGTGGTATGTATTTCCTTACCCCATTGATGGTGAATTGAGCAGAAGTAACATGAGGCCAGATAAGTTCTGGGCTGAGGCTGTAAGAGCGTCTCCTCCCTCTCTTGCACTTCTGCCATCAGCAGTGTGATAATGAGCCTTGGGTGTAAAACTACATCGTATAAAACTGTAATCACCAGAGAAAACCATCACAAACTTAGTGGCTTACAACAACGCCAATGCACTCTTTACTATTTTGCAGGTTAGAATTCTAAAATGGGTCAGACTGGGCTAAAATCAGCATGTCAGCAGGGCTGTGTTTCTTCTGGAGGATCTAGGGAGAATCAGTTTCTTTGTTCTTCCCTGTTTCTAGAGAGTGCCTATGTTCCTTGGCTCGTGGCACCCTTTTCTATCTTCAAAGCCAGCAACATCAGGCTGAGCTCTTCTCAAGCTTGCTGCCCTTTCTCTGGTTCTCTCTCTGGTCTTTCTCTGTCCCTCCTGCCTCTATCTTCTACTTTTAGGGACCCTATGATTACAATGGGCCCACCCAGATAATCCAAGATAATCTAAAACATCTCATCTCAAGGTTACTTAATTAGCAAGCTTAATTCCATCTGCAGTCTCAATTCCCCTGTGCCACGTAACCTGACAGTCACAGGTTCTAGGAAGTAGGGTATGTGCATCTTTGTGGGATCATTAATCCACCTATGACAAGTAGCTCTTAAAACTGAGAGGTATGTGGAACAGACTTGAATCTAAACCCTGACCTGGAACCAAGCCCTGCTGAGACCAGCAGAGTTGCCCTATAGGACTTGCAGACACACTGGTGAGGCATAATGCTTGCTATTGTAGTCACTGAAATGTTGGAGTTGTTGGTTATTATTGTGGCAATTGGGGACTGGATCATCTGCGAATGAATTAGCTAAGAATTTTAACCTGGTTTCACAAGAAGCCAAAAATGACGTGAAAATTTATCACATTTTGTCTTCTCCAAGCTAAACGTGCAAATTATTTTGTCCTTTCTTCTTAGAGTCTTCATTTACAGGTTTGCTCTGGGTTGATATCAACTCTGCCTCACCACCATCTTTCTCTAGAGCAAGAATTACCTTCCCAGAATCCTTATCCTCACATGGCTCTGGGTTGGAGTTTCATGATAAGTACTTAGGTATGATTTGGAAGGTGGAAGAGAAGGAATGGGCATTCATCTCTGAAGGCAGCTGCAGGCAAAGGGGTGGGCAGATGAGAAGTTCTCTGCATCTTCCTAGCCAGTCCTGAGAACATCCTCTTCAGCGCCCCAGACTGAGTTCACCAGGGGTGGCGTCCCTGACCTTGTCTTCCTCAGCTCTTTGGATGGTTTTAAAGCCCACATTTCCTGTATTAAGATCCTTTATGCCTGGAATGCATAGAATGGACTCCGTCTTCCTGACCAAACCCTGACGGATAAAATGTCAACAGACAGGAACTGAGACCATACTATACACCAGTCAGTACACACAGTGCTCTCAGGTGGGCGTTAGTCTCTGCCCCTTTAAAGGTTGTAATTTTTATGTGTATCCACATATTTGACCACACTCTCTTCAAAGTCTGCTCACAAAAATGCTCAGAGTTCTCTTATGAGAGACTCAGAGATTATTTTTATAAGTTAATCATATTAAAATGTCTGATATCATGTGGACATAGATACTTTTTATACACATGTGATTCATTAGTACTTTCATACACTACATTCCTTTCTCAGATTCTTTTTCTTACCTAAATCAGCCTGTATTTGTTTCTGTTGAGTTTCCTCGTGGTTTGGCAAATGGGATATTTTCTTTTAATGAAAATCATATTCATATTTAATTCCTATTTTAGAAATTCTAATAGCACCCCTAACATAAGTGTCTCCACTGCTATGGTTAGAATATTTGAAAATTTTTGGTCAGGCAATCAATGAAGTTATTAGTTAGGAGAGATGCTAGTGTCAATCTCTGCCAAATACTACTCCATATATCCTTACAGCCTAATGGCAAAGCCATTGTTATGACCTGTCCTGTGCAGCTTTGAAGTCCTTCAAAAGAGTAATGTAGTGAATACCACACTTTCATAATTTGCGTTAATACTAATCTGCGGGTTAGCATCAAAGGCTTTATTAAATTAAAAAATACTTTAGTAAAATAAAAATGAAATTAAAAAAACTATAAGACACAATTCATTAAAGTCAATTTTACCAAATTTATAAATATATGATAAATTCTTCATATTTTATGTTCGATTCTTGTACACAATGATGTCAGCTCAAATTTTGGCTCAGCACATTGACATTTGTATTTGTTGACATTTGGCGTTTGTTAATACGTTAATATTTAATTTGTCGTCCCTCATAAGGGACACACATATGATGGACACACTTGGCTAGTTCATTGGTATGGGTATCTCTATTATATAACCCGTTACAATTTTATAAATTAAAAAGGTAACATTGGAATTACGGTTATAAATGATGATTCAAATGATGATCCAACCATAAAAAAGAATCTAATTTTTCTTTCTCCAAACTCAGGTGAACATCTGGATGATTCTTGCCTTACCATATATTTGTTGCTTTTGTCTTTCTTACTCTTTTCCCTTTCTATCTAGATGAGCCATGTGACAGCTGTAGCCCTTAGCCACTGGACCAACCCTGCCTGCCACCATCATCTGTCCCAGGAGGAAGGTTTTCTTTTGAAAGTTCTTTACTACAGCAGACGTTTGATGTAAGGTCTCCTTTGTCAGTGCACATGCCTGCTCTTCAGTCTGCCTGTGCTCCTGCACCCTTCCTTCTCTATGCCTGCCTCTTTCCCCTCACTCCCTGCACCATCATCTGGTATAGTGTTGTACTTTTCCAGGATCCTGGAATATGGTCCATTGCTTTAACCCACTTTCCAGTGCTGAGCTCTACTGGCCCCTGACTGCCTGCGTGGTTTGCCCCCTGGCTTGCCTTGCCCATGGACTTTAGTCTTCACAATCTTCATAGTCTTGCTCTCTGAGCATAGATTACCATGCAGCCGAATTCAATGTGGTTCATCTGTTCCTGACTTTCCTGAATCTACCTCTTATCTGGGCTCCTTACCTTAAAGAAGTTCAATGGCTTATGTAGTGAAAGTGATGTCCGTACAAATAAATTTTAATGGTGCCACAGCTTTCAAACTTTAGCAGTTCAGGTTGTTCAAGAACCACTTGATGTTCTAAATTTAGTATGTAGAAAAGTTTCCACAAGTAAAAAAAAAAATTTTCAAGCTTCTGAATATTTTATGGTTTTTCTCATCAATGGAAATGAATTCTATCTTTATTGGAGGGGTTATGTGGAATCAAATATCTGAATAAATTATGTCATGTGTATATAGCAGCCTTTCTCAAAATGTGGTCTATATGATGTTTATTGATACTAGATGAATTAAATGAAGATTGTGTTTGCAAAATTTGGGAATTACTGGGTTTATCAAAGTTAGACAGGTTTCTTTTATGTAGGTTTTCTCTGAACCTTTTATATGTTAATTGAATTCTGAATCTTTATGATAAGAGGCAAAGTTTGCAGACTATCCCTGAGTAGTTTGACTACAGGCTCCTTTTATCTATGCAACACTTTTTTACTTCTCACTGGTTACCAGAATTCTATGGAATATGATTTGGGAAATGCTGCAAGATAGGCTTTCAGGAAGCCTTTTAATGATAAAGTGCACAGATCAAAACAGCTCCCTCTCAGTAAGAGAAACCTGACTCATTGCAGCCCGAGTTAATATTAATCTGTGAGCCTGAGACAGGAACTCAGCAGGAGAGTTAGATACAGTCAAGAACTATCAAAGGCATGAGAACCAACTGGGCATTGTGATTGCTCTCTAGTGGAAATGCCTATTGCAGGCAACCTTCCTTTTTCATTTCAAAAGCTCAATGCATCCAGACTATGGAGCTTTCTCTTCTCCTACTGCTTTGTTGTAACAAGAACCATGTGACAGAACTAGTTCCAACCAACTCTCTCTGTTCACATGAGGATGTTGGTGGGTTTGAAGCTTTACTGTCAAAAGTATGTGTTACTTTTGAAGTAGAATCTGTAAAAAGATCAAAACAAACTGGGCAGGTCTGTAGTCTACAGATTTCTCTAAGTTTTAATCACACAAATAGCATTAAGTTCTTATAACAGATATGAGGCAGAATAACATTTTTATATATTAGGCATGTGTTTCCAGTCCCCATATTTTTTTGTCCCCTGTGGCCTTCCTGGCCCCATTCCATCCCACAAATTCCAGGTCCTATAGCTCCTGCCTTAGGGAAAAGAACACAGGAGAAATAAAAAATCAAACAGTAAAATGTTTGCCTTTTAGATCCAATGCCTAAGTTAGGATACAAAGCATAGATCTTGAAGAGTAGCTGGAGACACTGGATATATTGACCATAGTCTAAATGAAGAGTTTAGAGGAAGAAGAAAGAGGATGAGCAGAGGTCAGTGATCCAGGACTAGAGAACCAAACCTAAGTCATAGGAGAGGCATTGGCATCCAGGAACTGTCTCATCTCCATCTGAGCCATCTCGGTGCCTGAAATGATGTGGAAGCCAAGAAATCACCCACCAACCATCACATGTTCATTCAAGGGAGCTTAGTGCATTGCTTGTACCAAGACAGTGAGTTAAATATATAGTTTCCATTGGCATCAAAGGACACCCTCCCACCAGTCTTTGACAGCTTGACATCCAAGAAGACTGATTCCCAACTATGGGCTGAGACTGCGTCCTCAGTCTTATCTTATGTGAATAACTCTCTTTTCAGCATCCCAAGATAATAATGATGTCTTTGGAGACAGAAGATTTCTAGACATCTATATGAGTAGTAATGACGCAAAAGAGAAAGCCTTTGAGGCCACTTGTGCAGTTCTAAATAGAACCACCTCAAACTCTCCCTAGGCCAGATCGAAGCTGAAACACCTCACCCATCCCTGTCTTGCAGATATCCCTGCCTCTTGGCAAACTCAGGCTGATGTTTGGCCAGGGAAATATATTTCTAAGATATGTTAACACATTTCTTGACTGAAGAACAAACTGCATTTCTTTTATTGTTTAAACTTTATTTCCAATAACATTATGAATTTTTAAAATGTCTAGCTGAAGTTCTAAAATTTTCCATGCAGAATAACATTCCAGAGTGGTGCTTCTCTGGATGAGTTAATGCAGTGGACCGTAATGGAGATGTGCTTTTGTCTCCAACAATATTCCTAGGACCATGATAGCATCTGCGGGCAGTGGCTCTTCCTATTATGGCCTGTGCCATATAGCACCTTCCAAATACCCAAACAACTATGTCTCTCTTCCATGCAGAGCCACAGGGCTGACCTTCTGATATTATTGTGAAAATTCTTTAGTGTCTGTGTGAGGTTTCAGAAGTGATAAACATGCTATTAGTCTCATCTGATTTAAGCTCCCATTCTTGCCTCTAAAACTAAAATGCTTTGCATCTACATAAACCTTGAAATAATCTCTCTAAGCATGTGTGTCTGGAAGCATTTCCATTTTATTAGAGCAACCGAAGTCCCTAGGATATTTGAAATGCTTAAACTTTCATCTGGCTTACTGATAATGTCCTATATGCTGGGAATTTCCATTTTTATTTGTACGTTTTCTTTTTCTACATGATCAGCTTTCATTGTTAAATCTTCTTTCAAGTCACAGGTAACTTTCCCAGAATAGCAGATGAAAAGCTATGAAAATGCTATTGCATATTCCAACATGGTATTTTTGGAAAATACCTTTTTGTATTCAAATATCCTGTTTCTTAGAGTTGTGTTTATGCATAAAGTTTTGTTGAAGAGGTTAGTGCACAATAAATAATTGACTTTTTGAGTATATGAAGGACCAGGCTGTTTTAGGCAGTATCTAGCAGCTGAATGGAAGATGATGTTATAAAATGCATTTAAAAAGAGCTCATAGCCATCCCTTCCCTTTTCACCACACTCCTAGCCACAAAAATTATGTGTCTTGGTCCCTTAGTTAACATGTTTATTTGAAGAAAATTTTTAAAAGCTCCTCTAAAGTCTACTTTTCTTCTATCTTAACTACCAATTAAGATAAACCTGCTAGAGCCTTCTGTTTTCATAAATAGTTGCAGGTCTCCCCTTTGGCCTCAACATCCAACCACTAGAAAGAAGAAGAGTAAAATGCTAAGTGCATTTGTTTTTCATATCCTAGACCAAAAATTGAGTCTCTAAATCTTTATAGTTGTCTGATTATAAGAGATTCAGGAAAACTTTCTGAGCTTCAGCTTCTAAGTTATAAAATGAGAATATTAAGATCTGCCACACCCACTTCAGAAAGCTGTTACTAAATGAGATGATGTCAAGTGAAAGGACATTTAACATTAAACGTGGCTATTAATGCTCTAGGAAGAGAAAATTTATACCTGTAATCCCAGAGATCCTCAAAACAAACGTGTGAAGAGTATATTGTTATTTCCCATTTCAGATGAATAAATTAATATGAGAAAAGTAAAATTCAATTTACTTGTTCAAAGCTCTACAGTTTGTACATGGCAAATTTCTGCATGGCAAACAACATAAAAATTCAGAAGCCTAAAGACAAATAAGGGGAAAAAAATTGCGACACCTGACAATTTGGGATAAAATTTATTATATTTTATAAACCATGAAACAGATTTTAAAAATCAACTAACAGAAAAATGACATATGATATGAGCTAGAAGTTCACAGAAAAATCAGAACTGCCAAAGTATTCTTAGATGTTAACCTAACCAATAAAAATATGCAAATAATAATCATAATGAATTTTTTGTGTGTATATGTGTGTTTCAAATGGTCAAAAATGATTTAAAAAAAACCCCAGTGTGTTGTCAAGAGTGTATGAGAAAAGTTCTCCATCTACTGTTGATGAAAATATAAATCAAAACAAATTTTGGAATGCCTTTTAGTAATTTATATTAAAATTTATGACATCTTATCCTCTGACCCAGTAATTCCACTTTTAGAACTTTACCCTGCAGGTATTTATGCAAATATATACTTTTCAACCTTATATGCAGTAGAAAAAAAATTAGAAGCACTACAAATGAATCCCAGTAAGAAATTGGTTAAATGAATTATGATCTGAGTATACAGTAGGATACTCTGCAATCATTAAAAGTAATAAGACAAAATTATTTATGTGACATGGAAAGATGACCGAGATATATTTTGAAGTGGGAAAAAGTTTCAAAACAATGTGTCTAGCATTTTTTTTAATAAGGTGCATATCTATATACATATCTATTTGACATATACGTTTACAATTTCTGGAATATTTTCACCAATTTCATAACAGTGGTTATTTATTTGGGGAAAGGAGTGGAAACAAGATGATGAGAGACTTGCTTTCTCTATTTAGATAATCTCTTTAATGTTTAAATACAAAGGCTGTCTCCTTCCAAGCTTGTTTTCTTTCCATTGCCCCATATTACCTTTGGAAAAGCACAAGGAGTGAAATTACCATTGCTTGAAATTTTTCCTGTGTTGGTCTGATGAGTTTTGCCATAACCAGGTAGTTCTTTTTTGGTTAGCAGAGTTCTACCAAATCACTTCTCATTGCCCTTCTTTGCTGTTTGTGCCAGTCATTTGCCTGTTTCACTCAGATCTGTTCCCTGGTTTTCCCTTCTCTCTCTTTTTTTTTCCCTCTCTTTTCTGTTTTCAGTCTCAAAAGTCTGACTGTGCCAACTACACTTCCCAGGAGGCCCTGTCCACTGGCCTCCAGTTAGAGACTGGAAGGAGGGAGGAGGAGGGAAGTCAGGGCATTTCTTCTTTCTCTCTGCTTTGGCATCTTTGATGGACAGTAGCTCTTTCTCTCTGGGGCCCCCTTCCTCCAAGGTCCAGCTCCCACCTTCTTCCCCAGCAACTTTGCTCTTGAGCTTTCTCTGCTCTCCTTGACTCCCCAGCCCAAGGAGCAGCTTCCTGTCCCTGAAAATCTTTTGACTGTCTCATTTTCTCTGTTTATATTTTCAACTTTCTTAACACCATTTTAACTGGTTCCTCGTATAAAAAGTCTCTCTTGGACTACATGACGTGGTTTATGTATTCTGATGGGACCCTGACAAAAACACAATTTATATTCAATTTATTCACCACAAAATTTCACTGCTTGATAAACTGAATGTATAATATACAGAAAAGTGTGTCCTCTTGGAGTTGGAGAGAAGAAAACTAACAATTTGGCTAAGAATTTTCCTGCCATTTAAAAGAAAAACCTTCTTACCCTTTCTAAGCAGTAGTATTATCTCCATATCACAGTAAGGCGATAGTGACTCGGAAAGATTAATTAATTGGCTTATAAATGGCAGAGCTGGGATTCAGATCTGGGTCTTTCTGATTCTGAAGCCCAGTTGTGTCTAAGATGTTATAAAATTGATTTCTGGGTCTTTTCTTTCCTCCTTGAGTATTCTCTTTTTCTTCATTTCTTCAGGGATCCACCATCCACTGGTCTCCTTCCAGCACAGTGTCTTCGATTTCTATTACACTATTTACTCTCTGCTCTGCCACAAAAATCACTTATCTGTTGTGATACTCTTCCTTCATGCCTTGCTTTCTGCTAATCCGATAAAAAAATTGGAGCCAAGCTGGTATGTGATCATAATTGTTGCTCTGCCAGCACAATGAAATGGGTTTGAAATTTTAACTCAAATCTCCAATAGTTTCACTAAAAACATTTATTCATTCATTCAACTTTTCTTCCCTGCAAATGTATTGGTTGTTAGATACACAGTGCTGAACAAGACAGATTGCAGCCCGGTCGGGGAGAGAGACATCAAACAATTTTATTGAGCTCTATATAGGAGAAATGTTCTGTGGAAGCCTATGAGAGGAAATTGTACCGTATAGTCCAGAAATACTTCCCCAAGGAAATGAAATTTGTGTTGACCATAAAGGTGGCATTAGATAAGTAAAGGCTGAATAAGTGGGAGAGAGAGAGAAAAATTATATGACAGCACATATATAGGGCCTAGTGCAAGAAAGAGATGGCCTATCAGAGGAATATCTTTTTAAGGCCAGCAATGCTGGAGTGTAGAGAGAAGAGCCAGTGAAGACAGGAGAGGAGGGAACCTGAGCATGAAGACCCTCCAGGGACATATTAAGGATTATGGACTGTGTCTTTTCCATCTTAAGAGGAACGGGAAACCACTGAAAGCTGTTTAACAAGGAGGAGACATGACATGATCTTGCTTTCTAAAATGAATATTCTGGCTGCATTATGGAGAATAAACTGGAAGAAAGTGATAATAGGTCCAGGTAAATAATTTATGAGGCTTTTTGAATGTTCTTAGTAGGAGATGATAGTGGCTGGCAATAGGGGGTGTTAGAGAAAGCTGGAGAGAAGAGATGGATTTGGGAGATATTTAGGGAGTAGAATTAACAGGATTTGGGGAGTCAAGGATAGGAGGAATAGAGAATAATTCCTAGCCTGGGGTCATGTGCTAAATTAGGGAAAAGTGGAGAAACAATAGGTTTAGCACAGGAGAAGTCATGAGTTTAGTTGTTTTGGACATGTTGAGGTTTTGGGGTCTGTGAGACATCTAAGTGGACATGCTGATTAGGCATTTTTATACCCTTTTCAAGCATAAAGAAGAGATCAGGACTGGATGTGGAAACTTGACATTGTTGATCTTTGCATGATAATTCAAGCCATGGGGAGTGGCTGTGATTGTTTAAAGAGAAAGAGTAGAGTAAGAAGAGGGCCTAGGAGTGAATTCTGAAGAATAAGAAAATTTCTGACCTCAAGGAGGAGAAAAAACTGTAAATAAGTTCATCAGGTTTTTTAAGTTCATTTAGGATGAAGGGGAGCTCAAAGATACCGTTCAATTCTAATGTTGGAGGGAACACATTCAAGAGGAGAGATTATATTATATTAGACACAACGATCATTTCAAACACTTAGCATGCCCAAATGTGTGCGTGTTGACACACAAACAAACTCACGCATGCACATGTATTCTGAATGACTGAAAAAGTATATTCGCACTGCTCTTTTCCGTCCTAAGCTGGCTCTGATTCTCAGGCCAACGAGATCTTGCAGAAATATCTCAGCAAAAGACAAAGACTTGTTCAAGCTCATTTTCAAGGTTGCTGGTGGTGGCCTGGGCAGACTATCAGTGTTTCACTAACTTCAATGTTAACTAATTACCTCTCCGTCCCAGGGTTTTGCTGCACATGTAGGCAGCAAACAAATTCTCTGCTTCCTCCTTACGTGCTATATTGCATTTCCAAAACTTGACAATTATCATTTCATTCACATGCACTTCAAAAACAGCTATTTCAGCTACTATCCATATAACTTTAATTCTTCTATAGTAGGCACTTAAAATCCTACTGAAGAATTTGTGTGGATTTCCAAATAACTCTCTTTAATTATGTATTTCCCTTACATTTTTGTTCCATGTTTCTGTTGCCAAGTGAATATTAGGAAGGTAATTTACCATGTAATATTGTCCCATTTCTTTAACCTCTATGTAGATTTGAAAATTTAATCTATTTATTTTCCATTTCTCTCATTCTACCCTAACTCTTCTGCTCTCCCAAGGAAGATAACTGAGTGAGTGTCTGATGAGACTTATTTATTCACTTAAAATTTTCAAAAAACCATTAATTACCTGAGGTCTTATTCAGGTAACCTCCCTTACTTAAAAACTAAGGATACCCATCTAACTAGGAGAAAAGAGGGCTGAAATTAGTTTATCTATCTTCTATCTATCTATCCATCTAATCTATTATCTATCCATGCCACCAGCATATATATGATACATACATATATGTATTTATAATATATACATGTGCCATAGGGAATTAATAACCACTGGAAAATAATTAACAGAGCCTGTGGAAATAATGTAACATACAAATATGCAATTAGAAGTTATAGTAGGATATAAAGGGCTTTTCTTTTGAAAACACACTTAGGACCAAGGCTTCATGAGACTAGAGGGGGGCGTGTTGTCACAACTGCGTCCCCACGTTGGCAGGCAGGAGAGTCATGATATATACAACAATGTGCTGATTCTCCAGACTAGCACCAAAAAGAGGTCTTGGCATTGCAGCAGCCTCACACCATCACCATCATCATCGTCACTATTGCCATTTATGGAGGGTGTGCTATGAGCAGACCCTGTCCTAACACCATTACGAGGATGATTTTATTTTTTTTTCCCCTGTCAAGGAAAGGGAAACTTTGTTGAGGTCCCAGGACAATGGGGCTCAGGCAGGAAGCTTCCCCTCAAGGGCAGAAGGAGCCAGCAGAAGGGGCCACCTTGGTGGCTGCAATTCTTGCGAACTTTGTCTGTGCGGGGCTGCAGGCGAGTGTACCACTGTGGCAGATTATCTTGTCATGGTTGTATTTCTGGCACAGCTGCTCGAGGGAAGACTGAGTCATAGTCTAGCCCTGCAGCAGTGTGTCAAGGGTAGGTGGACTCCCTCTAGATGTTGCCTGAGAGAAGGTGGCCATCCTTCCGCTGTCTGCCGCTAAAATCAGATGCTGCTGGTCAGATGGGATGCCCTCTTCAGTTAGATTTTGGCTTTGACATGCCTGATGGTGTTACTAGGTTCAAACTGAAGGGCGATGGTCTTGCCCATAAGAGTCTTCACAAAGACTGCTGCTCGGCCTCTGGTTTAACAGGAGCGTAGTGGAGAAGGTGGCCTTATTTCATCCTCACAATACAATATAGAGGTTAGTGCTATTGTTGTGCTCGTTTATCAGAGAAGGAAATTGAGACTCAGAGAGTTTGACTCCGCGCTGGAGACGGGATTAAAATCTGTGAGCCTTAGTTTTATATTCACTACACTACATTGCTTAATATTCCCTGTGAGGGGGAACATCACTGAAATGTGGGAGGCCTGGGAAGGAGCTGTTGTTTTTCAAGGTTTGGGTCTGCATTCTCAGCTTAACTCTTCAGGCTTTTTCATTAGTGTAGAGGAAAGGATTTGAGGTCCTCACTGACTGGGGTAGCTGAGCTCAGCATCGGAGTGTCATGGCCAAGGACAGCAGCAATAGCAACATAACAGCTAGGGCAATGCCACTGCCTTCTCCAGCCCAGCCCAGGTTTGATGGGCAGGACTATGTAGACAGTGGATGCATCTGCAAAATATTCCCTGGGTTTCAGCCACCTGGTTCTGGGACAAGAACAAGTGGTGCAGAGGGATGATGACTCTCAGAGAAGCAAGACTGGCAGGCACATTGGTGCACACATCACAGATCGCAGGGTGGCTGCATCCCAGAGGCTGGAGTGAAGGAAGAAAGAGAATGAAGCCAATGGAGCTGGAGCTGGAGCTGGCAAAATCACAACCCAACCTGTTGGAAGTAGAATTTTCTGGGTACTGATCAGAATCAAGTCCTGCCAATGACTGATGAGAAAGGCTGTCAGTGTTTCTTCCAGAGAAAATGAGAAAGGAGGCAAATTTCTTGTTTTTCCTGGGTAGTACTTACTGTCAAGCAGCCATTCATTCAGCCACTTCCCTCTAAAATCCTTTTCCAGTAGGTGTCTTCCTGGGGTTTATTCTTCTATCTGGGAATCTGGCTGGCTCCAAGAGAAAGCTAAGGCTTGTACTCTTGTACTTTGACAGCCTCCAACTGCTTAAAACAGACATCAGAGACTGACCACAGGACTAAATTAAGCATTTTCAATGACTCAGAGGTTTTGATTGGGGTAGTCACATTTATTTTACACTGATAGGAAGGAGCTTTGAGCCCTATCCCCCTGAAATTGGTGTCCCAAAGTTAAGGAAATACTTCCAAATTTATTTGTTTTGTAACCTCTGTGATACTTTATGATTTAATTGTCTGAATAGAAAGTGCTCTTTAGCAATGTCCTTAAATTCTCTCGATCTTGAGTTCTTTTTCTTAAATGTACTATTGATCAATTGATGTACTTGTTCTTTTATACTGTTTGAGAAGAGTTATTATAAATCTATTGTTAAACTCCTAAATGGGTTGAATCAATTTTCCAATTGCCTGAGAGTAAATATCACATTCCTGTCTTCCAGGAGCCATAAGCAAATAAACTTCTCCCCTCTGATGAAATAGAGTTTCTTTTAAATGGCATTTCTGGTAGGAGGGAAAAGTGGGGAAAGTTCTCAGATATTTGTCAAACCGAATGAAACATTTGGTTACCTCTTTGAACCTGTTAAAATACAAATTTCATAAATGTTCATCAAATTTCATTGATATGAACTCTGTTTTCTTGGAAACTGGAAAATAATAATGAGTAGGAATATCTTTATTTTCATGTCATTAATTTATTCAATCTTAATTTATTCAATAAATATTTTTAGAGCACCTAGTATGTGCTTAGCACTGTGGGGACTACAAAGAAGGAAAAGTAATAGTTTTTCTTTTTAATGTTCTTAAGATCTAGTTCAATAGACTCCAGAAAATTATAAAGAGGGTCTTGCTAGGGGTCACGACGTTGGAGGATAATAGGGAGAAAGAATCAGTGTGTCCACGGAAAGCAGGGAGAGACAGAACTGGTGTGAACACAGGACAAGTGAAAGCTTGAGAAGAGCCAGATAGGAAGTCTAATCCATTAGGTCCAATTTCAGATCTGATTCAGGTATTAAGGTCACAAAGTCCAATTCAGTGGGTAAAATAATAAGAGTAAGGTGGGAGCAGACTTAGGAAACAAAGGTGTGGAAAATGAGACAGGAAGCACTGTAGGAGTTGGCTATCATCAGCAGAGATGTCACAAGGTTCTATGTATAATTATCTAATAGCAGTAGGCAACGTGTTAAATTGTATGTGCCAGGCAGTTCCTTAATCACCCTGGTATCTCATGAGTTTGCTACTATTATCCCTATTTTATTGATTAGACAGAGTAATTTGTGGGAGGGTAATCTCTGAAGCTGGGCTATGAGTTCAGCTGCCTAATTTCAGAGCTTGTGTTTTCAACTACTACAAGGTACATGCAAAGTACCAAATAAGAGGTGTAGGGTACAGGCTGCTAAAGGAACATAGTAGGGAGAGACAGAGGGATTACTGTGGGCTGAAAGGTGCAGCAAAGACTTCATGAAGACTGTTTCCCCTTCCTAGAGATACAGCTAGCATTTTCACAAGAGGACAGTAAAGGCTGGTGGAGACCAGCAGAGCAGAAGCAAGGACACAGAGTCTAGGTTGGCAAGTACCTTGCCTTGTTTGCAACGGGTGTTTGGGGAAGAATATTTGAAAAGGGAGCTAAGATATAAAATTGCAAAGATACTTTGGAACTGGAAGACACAACACCTTCAATGGGGAGGAAGTGAACAAGAAAATGATACCATGAAAGTTATCTGTGTTAGATATAAAGGCAGGAGGAGTTCCCCAAGGGAGAGTGTGTAGTGATATAAAAGCAGAGGGCCGAGAACACAGCAGGGGTGGTGCTGACGATTAGGGCCTGGGAGGAAGGAAATGGACACTATTCCACAAACACAAGCCTGGGGAGGTGAGGCCTTGGCCAGGGTGGTGGCAGTGTGTATGGAAAGGAATATGCTTGCTGAATAAACGAATGGCTGTGTGGATTCAAGAGTCAACGATGTGAGGAAACCCAGCAGGGTAGGTGAGTCAGCATAGTGTAAGGGTCAAAGTACAGACTTTGGAACGAGCCTGCCAGGTGAGATCCAAAACTGGGCTCTGCCTCTGATCAGCTATGTGACCTTGGACAAGTTCCCTAATCTTTCCCTGCCTAGTATCATCACCTGCACAATGAGGGTGTTGATTGTACTGGCACCATTGGGCTGTTATGGGCCTTAAATGATTTGACATCCTATAGTGTGTGAAATAGTGTGCATAGCACACTGTGTTATATGAATATTTATTAAATAATTCAAGAAAAACACCAAGACACCATTTGGGCAAATAACTTCTATACTCTTTATTAAGAAATAGGATAATTGAGAGGCATCATTCAAATATCGGCCTGGATACCGACTCCTATTAGAGCCCTGGATTTTGCTTAATAAATGCTCTATGTATTAATAGTAAGTATGTACCACATACACTTTTTGGTTTTGACTTATGGAGTTAATATCACTGGTTTCAAAGATCTCATAATATAGAGGGATTTAAATACACAGAGAAAGTCAATGACAAACATTACTAAGTCAGGTAATGTAAAATGCTGTAATAAACATACAAAAATGCTACTTCTTCATGAGTAATAGAGGGATCCAGAAAGTTAACCAAGAGATGCTTCCCAAGTGACATGTGAGGTGGCTGCTAAAGGGAGTGAGGGACATTCTGCCAGAGGCAACAGCACAGCTCAGCTCTATGCTCCGTGATGATCAACACTGTGTGTATCTTGTGCCCAGCATAGTCTTGGAACAAATGTTTTTTGAACTAATGGACACATGATCAAAGACTCAGAAGGCCCAATGGGAATGTTTGGAACATGCAATAAATCATGCAACTCACCTTTAAATAACATTTTTAGACATCTCACCTCCCCTACAACACCCTCACCCATCTTCTCGATGTAGGGAAGGGAGTAGCTGAACTTTGTAAGCTTCACCATGAGGTCATGCCATCCTTGAGGACAGGGACCACATTACATCAGATTTTGTCATTGATGCAAAGTGAAATGTTTATCACCTGTTGAGCACTCAATGGTGAAGAAACCAAAGAGAAGCTAGACAGAAAGAGTCCTTGCCATCTATAATACCAAATAGGAGTTTATAATCTAACATCAACCCTCCAGTGGGTCCACATTTAATTAGACAGCAAAATAAGAAAAATAAGCTAATAAATGACATGATGATTTGGTGATCCTGGAATTTGCATAACTGTAAATGTGTTCATGTGTATGTATGTGTGTATGTGCATGTTTAGAAAACAGCCACAATTATTAAAATGCTAAATTTAAACTGAACAATGATCGGAAGCTTTGGTTGTGTTCCTACACGTTGCAAAATGATACATTATGCAAAAAGAGAAGCAAGAACAAAAACAAAAATTAGACTTTGTGTCCTTAAGTACTGTTCAACTTGAGGCATATTAGAAAAACAAAAATTCAAAGAAACAATTTTCATGTTGCCGGGGAGTTTTTGTTAGCTTTTCCACAAAGTTGCTAGAGGTATTTCTTATTATATCTCGAGACATGGAGATTTTCAGAGAAATAAACAATCATTGGCCTGCCCTTCAAACACCCAATATGTGGTGCCCAGAGACAGAGTGGTTATCTTTTGCAGCCTTAAATTATGTAAGGTGACACTTCAAGTGACTTGATGTATGAGGCCAGAAGGAGTGTGATAGCATAAATTCCAGGTAGATGGTAGAATTGCCGGGTACAGCCTGTCCGGGTCCGCTAACTTATCCTGGCTCCCTTGTTGAAGACATTTTGCACATGCAATACATGAACCTACTGAAAAATCTTAGTATCAAGACTGTGGAGTAATGTATGCACATTATGTAGGCTACACTCTTTATGATTTTTAGCTTTCATTATATATTTGTCTTACTTCCCAAATATATTATAAATGACATGAGGTCATCTTGTTCCCAGTCTTTACCTCTTTTTTCTATTATCTATTATCTACATGGTAGCTATAGTGCTCTTAAATAAAATGAGAATGTGTGTGTGTATGTGTAGTTTTTTTTTTTTCATATATTTCTCCGGTGAAAAATTTTACAATGGTTTCCCACCATTCTTAGATTCCATGTTCTTAGATTTCAAGTTTCTTGCAATCACTTGTGCCTCAGTTTGTTCAAGTTTCTATAACAAAATACTGGGTTTGAAGTCATAGTTTGGGTGACTTAAAAGACATTTATTTCTTACAGTTCTGGAGGCTGGGAAGCTCAAGATCCAGGTGCCAGGTAGGTTGTGCCTGGTCAGGTTCTGCTTCTCTGGCTTGTAGATGTCTGACTTCTCACTGTGTGCTCATGTGGCCTCTCTCTTCCCCTTCTCACAAGGGCATTAATCCCCTTCAGGAGGGTCCCACCTTCACGACCTCATCTAATTCTCATCAGCTCCCAAAGACCCCACCTCCAAATGCCATCACACTGGGGTTTAGATCTTCAACATATAAATTTTCAGAGGGTCAAAAATGCAGCCAATAATAACCTGCAAAGTGTCACTGCAGCCTTTCCCTCAGAACTGACCTTCTACTGCTCTCTTGCCACATTGGTGCACAACACGCCTGCCGCACTGGCCCTGTTTCTGGTCCTTAAATAAGCCAAGATTGTTCCTATCTCTGGGCCTTTGTACTTGCTGGGGCCTCATTTCCCCCATGTCGTCACATGCCTTGTCATTCAGCTCTCAGTTCAAGTGTCACCTCCTCAGGGAGGTGCTCCCTGGCCACCATGGTATAAATTTTCTCTCTTATCCTTCTCTCATCACTGTCTCTCACATTATCTCACCTTTTTTTTTAGTACTTGTCACTATCTAAAGTTATTTTTGTTATAGTTGCTCTTACAGTTGTTATCTGTGTATTACTCTTGTGTGTAAGCTCCGTAAGGAAAGATATCCATACTGTTTATTACTCTACCTCTAGAATCTAGACTCTAGCATTGGATGTGCACATACATATATAAAATATATATCTTATGGTAATACTTTGTATATGTATATATGTATGATATGTTTCGATATATAGCATAGTACCTTGAACATCTTTGATGCTTAAAATGTATAATGTTTGCCGATGATGGTAAGTCTACATGGTTTCACGACTTATCCTTGGCAAAGTTGTGCAACATGTTGTTTTAATTTTTTGGTTTTTGTATGTTTTATTGTAATTTAGCATTTCTCTCCCCTTGCCTTCTCTATTGTACTTCCCTTTCCCCTAGTCACTTTTGGTCCACCACCATTGACCAATGATTAACTGCTAATTCATCCCCAGTGTGATTTAGCTTATAACACTATATATACAGGTCGACTATCCTTTATCCAAAATTCTTGGGACCAGAAGTGTTTCAGATTTTGGACATTTTTTTTAAATTTTGGAATATGTGCCTATACATAATGAGATATCTTGTAGATGGGACCCAAGTCTAAACACAAATTCATTTATATTTCATATACACCTTATACATATAATATTTTAAAAGATTTTGTTCATGAAACAAAGTTTTGACTGCATTTCGACTGTGACCCATCACATGTGTGGAATGTTCCTCTTATGACATCCTATCTGCATTCAAAAAGTTTAAGATTTAGGAACATTTGAGATTTCAGATTTTTGGATTGGGAATGCTCAACCTATACCAAGGTTTTGCTAGGTTAAAGGAACAGAATCTCTAACAGTGGGGCAATAGGAATGACAGGTGGATGGGGGACTATTTTGGTTGGTGTGGGGAAGCTTTTTGGTGCTGCTCCCATTATTCCCCAAAGGTAATGGGCTTTACAGGCTAGGACTGAAAGCTAAAACTTTCTCCCTAGGCTGGGGAAGGAGAAAAAATGCTAAGAATTGTGTACCTAATTTAAGTGACAAGCCTTGTAGAGCAAGCCTTTGTCTCCTGGACTCTGTTATATTTCAGGGTCTGACCTGAGGTATACAAAATATTCTCACAGCCAACTCATTAATAACAGGGAGCCTTAGTTTTGTCTTTTTTCACTGTGGTCAGAGATCCCACCTCTGTCTCCCATGCCACCTACTAGTTCCTAACGAGTGGACTAAGCCAATATGCTACAACATTTTGGCATTCATATCTGCTTATGAATAATAAAAATGCAATTCAAACATATGTCTTCTCATTTTAGGATCCTCTCATTCCCTGCTTTTGCTCTTAATGAACAACGTTAATGTCAAATCTGTTTGCTTTAATTATGTTAAGAGGTTATGTTGGAAGGTTATCCATTTAGTCTTTAACAGCATGAAATAGCACTTATATTATCATTGTCACTTTCTGCACATAAACAAGAACTTGATTAACCATAGCTAACCATGGAAAAATAAATCTTCTCTTAAATGCAGACATTTTTAGTGGATAAGCACTAGGTGTCACTAGTATACTCTCCACTGCAATTATCTATATACCTTCAGAGGAGCTTTAAGTGAGGCGTACTGGTAAAGAAATATAGGCATTCCCAGCAACAATAGGAAATTGTTTCTTCAGCAAATAATGTTTCTTTGTTTAAAACCAGATAAGACAAATATATTTTTAAAATACTTTAATGAATTATATGAAAATAGTCAAGAAAGTTTGAAATATGTAGGAGATTATCCCTATCTATATATATTAGAAACATATTTGAAAATTAAATGTGAATCAACTATTTGTAAAACTGAATTATGTTTTCTCCCTGACTTTCTTTAAATTTTTGGACATGTATTTTCACCCTTTCCTCCTGGCATTCACAGTTTAGCATAAGATACAAATTTTTTCTGAGGAGGTGAAAATGTTCTGTATTTTTCAATAAGTGGTAGCATCACGGAATTATACAGATGAAGAAAGTCATCGTGCTGGCCATTGGGATTTGACATTTCACTGTATAAAAATTATACTGCAATAAAACACTAGTAAAAGTCACAATTATTCATCTTAATGTTGCTCCCGACAGCCTCTTGCTTTTGTAAGCAGATATTCTGTGATTAAGTAATTACTCTACATAGCATTTTCAAGTAGTTAGTCAAATGAATGCTCAATCCATCTAAACTTTGTGTGTCTTAAAATATGCCACATGGCTAATTTTCCCATTGTGGGACTGCTCACCACTCAATAAGGATCGAGTGTTTAATATTTAAGACACCACAGTGATGACTTTTGCATTGATATGGAACCATTTTGTTGATGGTAACAACTGCCCCTTTGAGTAGGAAGAGATTTGATGGATGTGAGCAGTATACAATTGACTAAGTAATAATTGTTTTAAATTATGTCTATCATTTTTTCTTAAAGCAGAAATATCAGCATACTCTATGTAAGCACTGCCTTAAATTCAATTATGTATGTGCATTTTCTTAAAGCTCAGGTACAAATGCAATCTACCGTGTAATTTTTGTTGCAACATAGTCTACCAGCCTGGTTACTAAATGGGAGCCTTAGCTTTTGTTTTTCTGTAGATTGGGTGATTAGCCATTTCATTGAATATCTGAAACCTGAAATTGAAAGCTTGGATAAAATTATTTCAGGGAAATTTTTTATGTATGCTTTACAAAGAAAAAAAAAAATCCCCAAACCCTCCAACCTATCCAAATTTTCTTTTCTTTTTTTTTTTCTTTTTATTTCAACATATTATGGGGGTACAAATGTTTAGGTTATGTGTGTTGCCTTCTCCTCCTTCCCCCCTGGAGTCAGAGCTTCAAGTGTGTCCATCCCCCAGATGGTGCACAGCGCACTCATTATGTATGTATATACCCATCTCCTCCTCTCCCCTCCCATCTGCCCAATGCCCAATAAATGTTAATCCCCATATGTCCACTTAGGTGTTGATCAGTTAATACCAGTTTGCTGGTGAGCATATGTGGTGCTTATTTTTCCATTTTTCACTTAGTAGAATGGGTTCCAACTCTATCCAGGAAAATACAAGAGGTGCTATATCACCATTGTTTCTTATAGGTGAATAGTACTCCATGGTATACATATACAACATTTTATTAATTCACTCATGTATTGATGGGCACTTGGGTTGTTTCCACATCTTTGCAATTGTGAATTGTGCTGCTATAAACATTTGAGTGCAGGTGTCTTTTTTACGGAGTGACTTTTGTTCTTTTGGGTAGATGCCCAGTCATGGGATTACTGGATCAAATGGTAGATCTACTTGTATTGCTTTAAGATATCTCCATATTTCTTTCCATGGGGGTTGAACTAGTTTGCAGTCCTACCAGCAGTGTAGGAGTGTTCCTATCTTTCTGCATCCACACCAACATTTATTGTTTTGTGACTTTTTGATAAAGGCCATTCTCACTGGAGATAAGTGATATCTCATTGTGGTTTTGACTTGCATTTCCCTGATGATTAGAGATGTTGAGTATCCAAGTTTTCTATGCTTTGTTTTGCTCTTTTTAACCAAACCATTCACCTCTCTTTTGCCACCCAAAATGACATATCCTTTTCTTATTTTTTTTTTGTTTGCTTTGTTTTGTCTGAGAAAAAGAAAAGTAGTGGGGTTCCTAACCTCCCATAGACCAATCCTTTTGTTAGAATAGAACAATGCTGATCTTTGAGATTGGCTGTGATATATTGCACCTTACCTATCTATCTTAAATTCCAGTTCATTGATCTTCTCAGACTTTAAGTTTCTGTATAGTCCCTTTTACTTTAACCTTTTTCCAATTGGTTCTATGCCTCTAAATGTGCTTGGAACAAAAATTTAGATCTTTTCTCCATTCTTCTTAGCCTCAGCTCTCCAGATCTTGCATAATATACCTATGACCTACCAGTCCTACACACAAGCATAATATATGATTTGATTCCCATCTGAAACCTGATTCTCAACTGTTTTGGATCAAGGGCCACCATGGTACAGGATTTTGTGTGCTCCTTCTTTACTCTATTTGAGAAGCCAGAATAGTTATACACACAGGGAGACAGTTCATGTGAAAGAGATATTTATTGAGTTTCTATTATGTGCCAGGTATAAAGCTATGAAGTGGGGTACAGATATAGGTTTAGACATGGGCCCTAATTTCAAAGACCTTATAATATACTACAGATGACCTATGTATAAACTGATAATTTTAATATAATAATAAATACCTCTCATATACTAATCTTGTCAATTCCAACAGGAGAGATAAAAATAATATATTTGCAGCAATGATTTAAAAATAAGAAAGCTTATTCAATTGTGAGTCAAAGGATTGAGAAAGAATAGTTATTAAACAACCATGATGGTGAACTCTCCTCTGAGAATTTCTGGTAGACAAAGAGATCACGGAAGATTGTGGATAAGAAACCTAAAAACAAATATATATATAAATACATATATGCGAGTGTGCATGAGCATGTATCATAAAGATAGAAGTCAGGGGGCACCTACTAAGTGTAAGTTGCAAACCATTTCAGTGGACAGGCCTGTGAAAGACAGCTTCCCCTTCTGCTTTCCATGTGCCTGATCACTTTTGACTAATTGCTAATCCTGTTCTGTTCAATAATATACTATAGGAGAGAAAAATGCTAAAGAGCTTTTGTTTTCTTCCTCTGCATTTTTTTTCCTCATAGAATTGCATTTCCTATAGGATTCCCATCTGTAATCCATAGTGAAGACACAAAATAAAGATGAAAATGTAGAAGAGCATCTTACATGAATGATGATGAATAAGATGTATGGTGGAGGTAAGAGTCATTGTCGTCTGGTACGGCTATCGACGGAGGCCCTGCCGCTGTGTTTGGGAGGGCTGTGCCATCACTCAGGACCATCTGTCAGCTCTGGGCATGGAGCGAATTCCTGATGCTGTTGCAGGGCTTTGCACCACCCATTACTGTGTCTCAAGGGCAGACCCAGGCAGGAGAGAGGAGCGTCTACAGTTGGCAATATGAAAGATAAGTTTGCACTTGGTGCCACAGACCAAGAAATGATAGTTTAATATCAATCATCACAGACAATTGCAAAAGAACTGGATGTTCATACACAGAAGATATATTACCTATTATGTGGCAAATCTATCATAAACAGTACCCCAACACTTACTGACTAAAAACTGAATAAGCATCATATCTCCAAGAGCAAACAAGTTTAAATAGATGTGTTTGTCAAGATGGAATTGAATTGACCTTCAAGTGCCTTGTACTTCCAGGGTAGCAACTACAGAATAGCATCATTTAGGCCTTCATTATCATAAACAGGAGGGAAATTTTTGACATTGTCATGAAGTGCTAGTAGTTCTCAACCTTACTTCATCATTTAAATATATATACATATTTTTTCTACTGCTTGCAAACATACGTATCCTTGAATCAAAATATCTGGGACCTGGACAGAATCTCCGACATCATCTATCCATTGATCTCAAACCTGGATCACAGCAGAATCACTAGGCAGGGTGATGCTTTTAAAATACAGATTTTCTTGTTGCATTCCTAAAGATTCTGAGTTAGTAGTTATATTTATTTCCTGGGGCTTCCATAACAAAGTGCAACAAACTAGGTGGTTTAAAACAAAGAAAAGTTATTCTCACAGTTCTGAAGCTTACTCGTTTGAAATCAAGGTGTCCATAGGGCCATATTCCCTCTGAAAACTGTAGGGGAATCTTTCCTTGCCTCTTCCTAGTTTCTGGCGATGTCCAGCAATCTTTGACATTCCTTGGCTTATGCATGTATCACACCAATCTATGCCTCTGTCTTCTCATGGCCTTGTTTTCCTCTGTGTGTGTATCTCTGGGTCTCTTCTTCTCTTAAAAGGATACCAGTTATATTGGATTAAGGGCTCACTACAGTATAACCTCATCTTAACTAATTACAAATCAGGTCACACTGTCAGGGACTGGAGGTTAGGACTTCAACATACTTTTGGGGAGAAGCACTTCAACCCATAACATGGGCATTGGAATGGGACTTGTGAATCACTCAGGTAATTTGGAGATAGCCACATTCAAGAACCCACTGGTCAATCATTCCAGTTCTCCACTTTAACAGAAGAGGAAACTGAGGGCTAGACATGTCTAGGAACCTTTAAGCGACAGAGTTAGAACATGAATAAACCATTCACACATCTATGTAAACTGCCACTCTCTTGATTCCCACTTTTATCATTATGATTACAATGATATTTCCTTGAACTTGGATTAGGATCTCTTGATAATCTTTAATTTTAATCAAAAGCTCTGTAGAAAAATACTCTATTTTAAAATCTATTACATAATACTTAACCTAAGAGTTTTACATTTAAAAAAATTCTGGCAGCAGGATTTTTCAGGTATTCAAACAAGGTTGAATAGGTCAAGTGCATTTGTGACTATAAAGAAGCACATAAATTATTTAATATATAATCAGGGATATCAAATCAGGACACAATTGCACTTTCTGCCTAATCTCTGCCCCCCGATCCAATAAATTTCTGAATAAGGGAAATTTTAACTACTTTTCTAAACATAAAAATAAATATGTTGAATCAATGAGATTTTCAATTGCAGAGGCATGAGTTGAGATAATGTGCTTCATCAGGACAAATATTTACAAGTAGCCTATAAAATTATCAAGATTGAAGGGCACTTATTTGTATGTACATACTAATGGTTCTGAATACAATTTAATGAAGAGAAATGGCTATGGAGAAGTAAGGCAATTTATACACAGGGGAAATTGAAATATGAGACATGTAAATTGAAAGATATCATCTTTTCTGATCATAAGGTTATCTCAAATCCTATCTCAAATTCATTTTTTAAAAGCTGAAAAATTACAGTGCAATGTGATCAACATGTTTACAGAATGGGATGACATGCAAAATGTAATAAAAATATTAATCAAGTCACCTTTAAAATATTAGTGATTGGCCATTGAACAAAATTCTAGAGATAATTCTTAAACAAAGGAACAACATTAAACATTTTGAAATAGACATTCCCGACTTTAGGAAGAATTGAGAGTAAATGTGAAAAAGCCGAAAGATAAATAACAAACATCAACAAGCAGAGGAAGAAGAACAATAGATCAGAAACAAAGGGGAAAAGCAGAGGTCAAGCCTGCGAAGCATCCTGCAGAGTAGCATGTCTCAGAGTGAGGTTTAGAGACCACAGAGACCAGCAGCAGAAGCTTCTGTAACACTTGTTAAGATAAAAGTTTCTGGACACCACCCCAAATTCATCAAGTCATACATAATATTTGTTCTCCATACATTTTATCACATTCTCTCTGATAATTCTTAAGTACTCTTGAGCTTAAGAGACAGTGCCTTAGATTTTTAGAAAACATAAAGAGAAGTTCAGAGGTGAAAACCATAAAGAACATAAAGAACCTGTGTAGGATGGAACTGAATGAGAAATTATAGCATATAATTGAAAGGGTTTATATGAACTTCTTTAAAGAAACAGAAAAGATAAAGAGCAAAGAGCAAGTTCATGGACTGACACCCTATTCCAGGAAAGGAAAATGAAATCAATGATTTAGAGGAAGGTGCACACAGTTCAAGAAGGAAGGTGGTATGATCAAGCTTATGAAGAACAGGAGCTCCTCAGGATGTGCCCTTATCATTGAATTCCTACAACTTTTGAAAATGTCTTGTGCAAACTTTTGGGTACAGCTTTGAATGGCAGATGGGAAAAATATAATGCAATTGTCAATGTACAGAGAGAAAGGAATGAAAAACGTGTTTATAAAAAGGCAGAGAGAAGACATTAGAAATTAGATATCTGTGATAGCTCATTGTTATAATGTACCTCTAAAGATATTTCAGCAATTCTTATGAGAGATGGTATTTAACTCAATTTCAAAAGCATCTACAGATTGGGTGTAGATTGTGTACAAAGATCTGTGTTACATACTTAGGGTGGTACACACTTCCTCTTCTCCAGAAACTTCAATTCTAAAGGAACTAGACATTCAAGCACAAAGTAACTGTGATACGAGAGTTCTACTATTACTATGTTCAAATATGGCTGAACACTGTACTGGCTACTCAGATCACAAGAATGAGTGAATAAAAATGTCCTCAGCACAGGAAGGGCATGAGGCCAATGGCAGAGTTATGCACAGGGGAAACACTGTACAAGAACAACCGATGGATGCAGAGCATGGAGGTGATAACTGATAGAAGTGACAGAATGAATCAGATAAAGAAATGTGCATGGGATGTGGCATAATAGGAAAGGAGCTTGAGATGATGTTCCAGCCAGTAGAGAGCAGCATCACAGCAAGAACCCCCTTAAGTGTGTTTAGAGAACTATCTATGCAATGAAGTTTCATTTTGTATAAATCCAGACACATAAATTTAAAGTAGCAAAATATAAAAGGTATCAATGAACTATGGCTTTATCTATAAAATTTGAAAAGTGAAAAATCCCCTAAATTTAAAGGATGATTAATGTCAACACTGATGAGCTTACAATTTCCATTACTGGCATGTGGCCACTCTAGCTAGTAGCTAGAAGACAGAAATACTTCCTGTCCTGTGTCTGATCACTATAAGTTAATCTGCACTCAGACTTCTGCAAATGCTCTTGGTGACTTTCATCCCATAACGTTAGCATTCACTACTCTGTAATTTAAATTATTTCCCTGTACCCTGTAACAATATACTCAAAATTCTTATTAAATAGTGCTGCTAGGGCTAAGGCTAAAATTTAGGCCCGAGGTAATCCCTGAAAATCCGTAACTTTGAAAGAGGATTTAAGTGCAATAAAATGTCACGAGGAAGTATTCTCCTATAAATTTAAGAGAATGTACAGTGTGAAATAAGAATAGAGATAGTGCTGTGCAGAAGAATATAAAAGGAAAAATAACTTACAATGGTGAAAATCCACCTGTTCCGAAATATCCCTCCAAATTTAGATTTTTTTCACATGGGAAAATTTTAATTTTTGACTAATAGTTTTGAATTAAATAAGCCATTAGTAATTCACCTAATGCACCTGAGATGCACCTGTCCAATGCTGCTGAGGCATAAAGCATGTGACAGAAAGTTGTAGACCATTGGCTTGAGAAGGAGGGACAAATCATGGGGCTTCACATGTCACATAAAGCCTGTGGAATTCAACCTCTGAGTGAGAGAGAGATGATTGCAGTTTTAAAAAGTAGCATGACATGTTCAAGTTTCTGTTTTGGGGAGATCATTCTGAAAGCAGCGTGGCAGGTGACTACTTTTGTGATCAGGTCAAAGAAGATGAGGACCTGTCTATCAGTGGTGGCAGTTTTGGGGAAGAAAGTATAACTTGAAAAGTATTGAGCTAGTCAGTGAACAAATATTAAGTGAATGCCTACTATGTGCCAACTACTGTTCTTTGCCTTAAGAGGTAAAATCCATATCACATGGAGCATGACTGGATGTGTCAGTTGTTGAACAGAGTAACTAACAATCTGCTAGGGAAATAGAAGAAAGGGGGAAGCTCCTTCTGACTAAGAAGAAGTTCTGCAAAGGCTATTTAGAGCAGATGGAATTTAAATTTGGTCATGAATGATGGGGAAACGTTTGAGAGGCAGACATTGAAGAGCCAGGATAAAGATGGCTAAGAAGATCAAACAAACTGAGCCAACGCCTGGATGTTCCAGGTTAGAGGATGCAAAGCCAGCTCGTCTAATTGAGCACTGGGTCTTGATGGTTGTAACAGGAGATGAAGCTCACATTGGATAAGGCATACATTTGGGAAGACTTTTGCAGGGCAGGATAAGGCCTTTGGATCTTATTCTGAATGCAGTGAATAGTCACTGAACATTTTAGAACAAATTCTAGATTACACTTAATAGGTAAATTCACAGATGAGATGAAGACCATGTACTGTCAGGCAGGTCCAGCCCTGTTATAGGAAGATACTTGATTTAAAAATAAACTTTACTACTTATCAGTTATTCAGTGCTGCCTCTTTTGTATATTTAGGGTGTTTCTGGCAGACTGGGTTAAGCTGTTTATAATTCATGCAGCATATTATTATCTGGAATAAGATTGTATACTGTCCCAAGACCTGCCCATTTTTCTCCTATGTTGAAGACTTTGGATTTGTTAGATTGAATGACAAGACAGTTTGATAGAGATCTACTTTTACTTGTTCTAAATTACCACATTATGTTATTTTGTCTCTCATTAAAAATGTCTATTCCATATCTAATGCTAGTCACATTTCAAAGAAATCATTTGCATTAAATCAAATATTGCATTATTCTTCTTCCTCTAAAAACGTTAAGACAGGTATTTAATCAAAAAGAAGACATTGCCAATTTCAGATCTTTCTTGTGTTTTAATTTGCAATTTACACATTCCTACTAATAGCTCATTCAGTTCTATGCTAATATAACTAATGATTTAACAACATTTGAAAATCAATTTGAAGACTAAGATTGAAAAGGCGTGTTTATCTATTCCTATGCAATTTCTACCTAATGGTGTTTGGATTGGTCTCTTGCGTGTTGTACCTTTAAGCAAAAGCATAAATTATCTTTTCCTAAAACCCGACTCAGAACTCACTGTCTCTACGAAATTTTCAAGGACTGATTTTCGGCACATTTTTTTGCTTCCTTTGAGTACCACCTCAGAATTTAGTGATTTTGTGCTTTTCTAAGTCACACCTGTTGTGTAGCAGCAGAGCAGGAATAGCTGAGGTTCATCAGGAGCCTGTCAGACCAGCCCCTCCTTCCACACAGCCGCAAAAAACACAGGATTCAATCACTCATCTTGCCAAGGGACAATAGCCAAGATAAACATATGGCAACTTACTAGACTGAATGTTCTTTCTGGGTAAAAATATCCTGTCAATTATATTAAGTCCAGTATAGAACCTATAGAGAAAACATTTTATACACTTCTCATATCCTCTACTAAGTTCAAGGAAGTCCTGAGCTGGACAGTCAGAATAGGTTTTAGTGGGAAAGTGAACAAAGAGAAATACTCTGGTTACCAGGGGGTTGAAAGTTTTTTTTGTTTTTTTGTTTTTTTTTTGAGACAGAGTCTCCCTCTCTTGCCCGGGCTAGAGTGCCATGGCATCAGCCTAGCTCACAGCAACCTCAAACTCCTGAGCTCAAGCAATCCTTCTGCCTCAGCCTCCCCAGTAGCTGGGACTACAGGCATGCGCCACCATGCCCGGCTAATTTTTTTTATATATATGTTTAGTTGGCCAATTAATTTCTTTCTATTTTTTAGTAGAGACGGGGTCTCACTCTTGCCAGGCTGGTTTTGAACTCCTGACCTTGAGTGATCCTCCCGCCTCAGCCTCCCAGAATGCTAGGATTACAGGCGTGAGCCACCACGCCCAGCCTGGGGGTGAAAGCTTTTTAACGTGCTCTGAGAAAGAGCTCGAATGGTTGGCAGGAGAGCCATTAGCTATCAATGAGCTGAGGCAGTGACCACTGCTGTGGACTCTTCCCAGGGCTGAGATTTCACTGCTGCTGAAGATGCTAGCAAAACATTTCAGCCATTTGTAAAATAAGGCATGTTCCTGCTACTGAAAACGGATTTTCTCTTGTCGGAAAAATGATCAAGTCAGAAAGCGTGAGCAGGCAGTAGAAGTCAGGGGGAGGTCAGGCTGGTGGCTCGCCCACAGCCTGTCCTATCCGCTCGCTCCTGCCTGCCTCAGACGTGTGGATGGAACTCGATGGGCCATTTTGTCAGCCCTCTCATTTGTGATGTTTGGCTCTTTTTCTAGATTTGTCAGAGGAGCATTTTCTTTAGCCAAGTGTTCACGGGTCAATAACTACATAACCTTATTGATCACTCTATTTTTCTCTATATATATGATGAAAAACTCCTCACTGAATGTGTTTTCTTGGGTATTTTTTTTTTGCACAAAATGTTCATACTTCTGTGATCCACATATACAGAGTATATGTACTGTTTCCTTTTTTAAATCTTTTCATAAGGTGTTGATTCTTCTGTGATCCACATAGACAAAGTAATATAGGTGATGGAAAACCAAGAAAGTAAAATGGAAATACAGCTAAAAAATGGAAGCAGAACATTGCTTTCCTGGACCACACTGTTCACAGGAAAGTCAAAACTCCCATATTATAATTAGGCACTTGACTTTAACTCATACTCATAATTATTGGAACTATAGTTCTACAAACCACCACTCTGGTGGCTGTTGTGACATTTTCAAGCTGAGAAAATGCTCTTCCTTAAGGTAACACAAAAAAGTGCCAGCAGTCAGGGAGGAGTGTTAATTTTAGTGAGCCAGAGGCAGGAAGATATTCCCCGGTAAGATCAACTTGCACACAGAATCACGAGCAGCGTCCGAGTACCCCCGGGGTGATGCAAGGACCTCTTTGCTACCCTAGACCACCATGCAAAATGGGAGACCAGGAATCCATAGAGAGGAAAGATCATTTCTCTCTTGTTATCTCTACCAAATGGACCAAGAGAGGGGATAATCGAGCGCCTCTAGGTTACTACGTGGGCAATGTTAACTTGAGCAGTCAGTATTTACTGTAAAACATGTAGCTAGTCATTGAAGTTGACACTGACCTTGGAAGAGTTGCTCAATAATTCTCTACCCTTCTCCAATGAACTTCACTTTCTGCCTCAGAGACTACATCCCTTTTATCCATCAAATCCTTCTCAGAATCTTGCAAAAAGATATTTTTGAATCTCAAAGAGCTATTTTTAATTAAACATAGCAAACATATTCTGAAAAGGAAGTTATAGTATGGAATAAATTTTGACAAATAGCTTTATTACCACCTACTCTACTGGCCCTTCATATTAATTACATATATATATATATGCATTCTCATTATAGAAAAAATCCTCTATTGTATGTATACATTATTTTTTTTTATTGGGGGAAAACTACAAAGCATTTACAGTACAATGTTTACAGTCACAATTTGTAGTGAGCTGATTTCCCAAAATATATTACCACTCAAGTTGACTTATCTTGTTACATTCAAAAACCTACTCTGTCAA
>CAUYRT010015340.1:0-21346 GCA_963574885.1 Lepilemur ruficaudatus | reverse complement strand
CATGACTCAAATTATAAAATACTAATTAGGAAAGTTGTCCAGAACTTGATACACCCACAATCGTCACAATTGTGGGTTGCATTTTTATATAATTTGTATTTCGTCCATCAAAAACACCAATTGATAATATATTGTACAAGTCTCTATTCTGGGTGATAAGGTTTGTAGAGTATGAGACATGGTACTTAATTTAAAATCTCCTTGAAAAGTATTCATTGATTACAGATTGTTCCTCTAATTTCAGTAGCCATTGTGTACAGATACATCCTTGGCTTATAAGCAGGAAGAGGAGTGGAAAATATATATTTTGATTGACCCAATGTTCTTAACACAATTTTGTTTTATATAATATCATAGAAAATCCTGTAGAATTAGCATACGCTTCCTTACTTTAGAAATGAAGGACTATACATTCAGAAGATAATCAACAGTTGTGCACATTGGCACTGCTAGTAATTGACAAAGTAAGAATTCAAATATAAGAATATCAAATTTTATAGCCCATGTTTATTTGACAATATGAAGATGTCACCTACGCTCACTTTGCTGAGAGGGAATGCAGTCTCTACATTGCTTAGCACTGTTCTTGTAACTGACTAGATATATGTCATGACAGTGCTCATTTATATATAGAGCATCATATCATTAAAATTCTTCCATGTACTCCAAATCGAAACCATCAGGTAACTTTTATTTATGTTTTATGAGTAAAACAAAATAACTATCTTATCTTTATTTTGAAAAGTGCCTTCCATGATGTGTCCTATATATAATATAAATTTACTTTAATCTCTTGTCATATTTTCCTAGTACAGATAGTTAACATGTTATTGAATGATGGGCATATCTATATTCTTAGCATTATCCCATATTCTTTAAGTGGATTATCTTATTTAGTAATCATTTTTCATTCGTATTAGTGATGAAGAAGCTAGATGAACAATTAAATTTGACTAGCTTCACATGGTTAGTGTCTCAGTCTGGCCTTGAACCAGGCCTGTTGGGTTCGGAGCCTAAGGATGAAGGATGATGGTTCCTCTTCATGCTGATGATCTGTGTCACCTCAAAAGTGAAATCGTTTCTGAATTGTAAAGGATTATGAAATGCAGGTTTCCAAGAAACATTTTCGTGAAGTACAGAATATATACATAAAGTACAGTAATGCTGTAATCACAGTGGCCCAGCTTCGTGAATTTTCAGAGTGATCACATCCATGTAAGTACAGAAACAGAACATTATTATGGACTGGACTTGTGACTGACTGTGACCAATAGAGTGTGGCAGAGGGTTATGTTCTCAGATTTCGGAGCCCATTAGAGGACTGGTAGCTTTCTCTTTCTCCTCTTGGAATTCAGCCACTGTGCTATGAGGAGCTCGAGCAACATGCAGAGGTCACATGAAGGAGAACTGAGTGCTCAAGTTGAAATCATAAGCTGATGTCCCAGCCCAGGGCCAGAATCCAATGCCAGCTGGATGGGTGAACTACACTGAATGTTGCAGAAATTGGGTCCTTCAGATGACTCCAGCCAGTATCACATGGGGAAGAAAAGCTTCCTAGCTGAGCCCGGTTGACCCACAAATCATGAGAGATAATAAAATGGTCATTATTTTAAGCCATTAAGTTTGGGGTGGTTTGTTATGCAGTAACAGAAAACAGAAGCAGAATCCCTCCAACCTTTTCACTTTGCTGGAAATTGCTGACCTCAGTTTTGTGTTGATTCTCTCTAGGGTACCCTCAGCAAGAGTCATCTGATTTTGTTCCCCTCAGAATTACTACTTCACCCAAACTTTCTAACAGCCATGTCACTGTACTCTCCACTGCATTCTCTTCTGCCAGTGAAAGTTTTAGTAGTTGCCCCGTTATCACCTCCCAGGGGCTACTAGTTCTCTGCTGATGATGGGTCTTCCTTGTTGGCTGTCTGGTGGTGATGCTTGCACTGTTCCTGGTACCCACTGTCTTTGCTTGAGTTCACCAGGAAACAGACTCTGATACTTAGAGAGTTGCACAAAAACGTTTATTGGGGATCCCTCTTGACAACAACATCTCCAAGGAAATGTGAGAGAAGCAGTTAGGCAGAGGGAGAATTTGAACTAAGATGCAGTTGCATCAAAGGCTTCAGCCAACCTGACAATGTGCCCTTTCAGAGGTAAGGTTTGTCTTTTAGAGATGTCTCATATTGATGCAAAGGGGCCAGGCCCATATCAGACATTCATCGGATGAGGGTTGCTCCCTTTGGCAGAGTAATTCAGGCACGAGCCTTCAGCAGGTGACACTCCTGGAAGCTGGGATAATGAATGCCTCAAGTTAAAGCAGGGATTCTCTGTGGCACACCAGTCCATCCAGTACAACTTCTTCTGTTTATCATGATTGTGAGATCCATCCATGTTATGTGTGGCAGTAGTTTGTTCTCATCATGTCACCACATTAAAATTGTTTGATTGCTTCTATTACTATGCACATTATTAACTGTATCTTTTGATGAATAGAATAGATTTGGGGGGAGTTATATATCTGAGAATAAAATTGCTGGATCAGAGGATACTATATATGTAATTACATTTTTAGCAAACAGTTTTCTAAAATGTTTTGACCAAATTGTACTTTCATCAGCAATGTATGAGAGTTCCATTATATATAGTTTCATGTTCCATTTTAATTTTTGGAAATTGATACTTATATATATGTGTATATATTTTTATATATGTATGTACATATATGTATGTTTCTGATAAGTCTCAGAATGCTACATTATTTAGAATTATTTAGAATCCATTTTATAAAAAAACAGAAGTTAATTTTATTTGGTTGTTTTGACTATGTTAGTATTGAAAATCTAGCTAGATTTATTGAATTTTTCTACCAATTTAATTTTTACCTGCATAAAGCTTTAGCATAAATAACTGGATAATTTGTTTTCCTTTCAAGCAATATTTTTATGTCCCTTGCTGTCTTCAAAAATAAAAATCTTTATTTATTATTTTTTCCAGACTTGTGTATTGTTTGACAGAGATAGGAAAACCAAAAAGTTATTATTTCTTAACATGACATGTATCCGTAAGTTGCCCAAATTCATGCAGTTTTCTAGAAATTTTAATCTATTTATAAGTAGAGAATTATGGAGACTGAAAAGGAAGGAAATAAGTAAAAAATTTAACTGTAGTCTCATCTGTAATCCTTTTTCAGCATCATTTTTTTCCTTGTTACCTACAAAAATGGATACTGTAAGTAACCACCTTTACTCACCTAACATTTTGTTTTGACTATATTCTTTATCAAAAAACAAAAACCAGTATCTTCATTTTAATTGTTTTATGTTTCCATTTAGTAGACCTATCATAATATAATAATTTATTTCAATAACCTCTTGCTGGACACTTGGGTTATTGTCAGGTTTTGGCTCCTGTAAATAATGCTGTGTGTGTGTGTGTGTGTGTGTGTGTGTATAAATAAAATAGAGCTTTTCATATTAGTTTGATTTGCCAAAAGCTTCAATTCTAGAAGGAATTGCTAGGTTAGGTAAAAGAGTTTTGCTAGAAATTGTCAAATTACTTTCAGAAATATTCTTACTTGACAACGTCATGCCTCTTCTGTTGGGTATACAATTTTCTTATGCTTCAGCTGATACAGTTTTAACAATGAATCACCTTTGCCAACCTGGTACATGAATAATATATGTTATTCCTTTAATTTTTATGTCTTGTTTAATAGTGAGGCTGAATATTTTTGCATACTTATATTGGAAATTTTATTATTTCCTTTGTAAGTTGTCTTTCATCCATTTTTAATTGGTTTGCTCATCTTTTGTGTCTACCAGTTGTAAACGCCTTGCTCTCTCGTATGTCCCCATGTCTCATGTGCTATATCCCATAGGCCAATGTCATCGTTGCTCTTCAACTCTTATTGTAATTTTGATTAATTCTTTTTTTGTTGTTTGTGGTTTCTGGTTTGGCCTTATGCTTACAAAGACCTTTCCCACCCCTGGTTTTTCCACTGATTTGAGTCTCCAGTTGGATGGATCAGCCACAGGGAACTGCTTACTGCTTGAGTTCTGTGCTTTGTCACCGCATTGTCTGTGCCTGGCGTAGCATCACTATGCCCCCTCCTCCCGCAGCACACACACGAATGCACACACCACTATAACCACTACCGCGAACAGGGACCTGGTAAATACCCATCCTTTTGTCAAGACTGTGATCAAGGATGGCCTTTTCTTCAGAGTCTTTCCTGCCTCTCTTCTTTTTGTCCTCTGTAAAGTTGACTGTTCTTTTCCTTATCTTTCCCTCCACCACCTCAAAGTTATCTATCCTAACACTTCCAATACCTTTAAGGCCCAAACTTGATGACAGATGTGTATGATCTTACCCGACTGTAAGTTTTTTGACAAAACTTATCTTCGTCTCCATATCTCCAGAGTCCTGCTGCAGGACAGTTGCACAGCTGATGTCTGTTGAGTGCTTGCTGGGTACTTTTAGATACAGGAATGAGTCAAGTGATTTGCCCAGGCCTAGAGAAATCCTAAAAAGCACGGTCCACCCTAATACCAACACTAGCTTCTTTTGGCTACACGGTGGTGCAACCAGTGTTCTACTTGCAGGGTAACAAGGACCGGCAATGGTTATCCTTTGTGTAGATACTCAATCCAGAAAGTTCAAATCCAAATCCCTTCTTTTTTCTTACCTAGTTTTTATACAGCTAGAACGTATTTAATTTACCTGTATAAAGATGACATCTTGCTCCTTGAAAGGCAAAATTTGGGCAACTAGATAGCACTTTTGGGTGGTTAGAAGTAAAAGTCCCTCCACCCCTAGTTTTCTTGTTTCTCACTGCAAATGCCACTTTTTTTTCCTTTTAACTAAATTGTGTTTTGTCCATTATTTTTCTGGTTGGTAAAATTTGTATTGCTAATGTGGGATTAAACTTAACTGTTATTGTTTTGTGGCTAGAATTGCATGGAGTAAGCCACCTTCTTCCATAAAGTAAATGGGTTTCATGCTCCAGCAACTAACACAAAACTAACTTAATGTGACAGGAGAGTACAATTTTAAAAGTGAAGATCCCAATGATCATAAAATCATTAACTGCTTTAGAGTGGGAAGAGACCGCAGAAATTGCTTTTTATTCAAATTGTCAACCAAAGTCAACATCACAGAAATGTGTTTATACATCTTTTGACTAGATTGTCTCAGTTTGCATTTTCTCATAAGGCCACTAATTTTATATTTTATATAGTTCTAATGCTTCTAATGTTTCTCCCCACATCAAGATCCGTTGGTCCTCTTATCTCTCCATTTCATGCTTGTTTGTTCGGTACCTCGTAGCCTCATCACGGGGGTGGCTGCAGGACTCTTCTGACTGTTCGGCTGGTTCCCATCTGGTTCACTTCCTGCCACAACCACTCCCAGTATCCATGCTAATTCTAGTGCACTCGCGGCTGAAAAAGGACATCTGCTTACCCGCTGCCTCTCTTCCCACCTGGTGGAAAGAGACCTGCCTCTTCCTAGCAGGGTGACCTTGGCCATTCATTGAACCTATGTTAACCTCAGTGTTGTCAGTTATGTAAAGGATGATAATACCTCTCTCATCTCAGAGAGTTGTTTCACAGACTAAAAGGTGTGCACAGAAGCACCCTTACAACTCTGTAAGACTTTGTGCTAAATGTTCTCATGTTACACTGGCTCTAAATCTGCCTTGTGGAAATATCACAGGAAATGTCTAATCCTGTCTCAAGATGATCTATTTAATGTCTCACTTGTGCCTCTAAGTCTTCTCCCTGATCAACTCTCTCTTTTTAAGCTAAGTACTGCAGCTTGTTCACCTGCACTATTAATGTGTTCGCTGTCGATGCTACATTTGTTCTAGTTTATGCTCCTTTAGAGCAGCAACATTTTTGTTCAGTATTTTATTCTCTCCAGCTCTCAGGATAGGGCCTTTCATATGGGGAAACCTCAGGATCTTATTTTCTCAACACTCCAGCACCCTTCCTTGGTGGTCGGTCTATTTTCCAAAGCTAGTTTAGGTCCCCAGTTTGGTGACACCAGTGATTCTAGTGTTTTAAGTGAATTCACTGGACTCACGCTCTGTCCTGGGATTAAAGTCTTCTAAACACACAAGATTTAGTCAGTTAAGTGAGAAACAGTGAAAGCCCTTTTTATTAGGTGTGAGAGTGTCAGAATTCAATCATGAGAATAGTGAGATACTACACCCCCTTCCCACAGTCTATTTTTGTCATTATATATATTTTTTTAATTCTCAGAAGGCAACAAACTTTCCGAGAAAGAACGAAAGATTGGCACTTTGAAGAAATATTTATTTTGTTATATTTTGAAAAATGCATGACACAGGGCTGGACTTAAGGAAATATAGGTTTTTCTCCCTTCCTTTCACCATTAATTATGAGTGTTTCCAGGTAGTGTCCATATTACAGAAATTATCCAGACAAAATGACCTAAGATGTGTTGTAAATCTGCCATCTACATTGTCCTGGTAGGTTTTTGCACCAGTGGGAAATAGACCAGCATGTTGCTTCTGATTTGGGTCTCCTCGAGGGACAGCTATGTCATTAACACTCCTGCTCTGGCACAGCCCTGCTCTGGGTGCTGGTGTACATCCAGTTTCCAGTTGTGGTTTCTAATTGCAGGGAACCTCCTTTTTCTTTTTCAACCACTAATTGATTGACCCAAGTGCTAAAACCTCACTCATGAATGTGAACGTTTTCCAAGTGTGTATCATTGAATGTACTTAACCTTAAGTATACCTCATCTCTGATATTCTTGTTCTTTCTCCGTACACTGAAGGTACCATTTTCCACAACTGTTACTCTCTATCTTAGTCATTTGCTCAAAGAACTAGTAGGGTATAATTGTTTCCATTTTTACCTTTTGCTTCAATATCCTGAGAAGCCATGCAGAGAAGTTTTTTTTTGTTTTGTTTTGTTTTTTGTTTTTAAATCAAACTACAGATACCTTACATAAATGGCCCCTATAAAGCATGTGGGGATATTTCACTCTCCTGCCAAAGTTTTCTGTGATTTTGTTGTATTTTCCAGTCCATTCTGTGTTTTCCACATATTATCTCATCCTCTGATTTCATGGGATTTCATTTTATATTGATATTTTTCCTTTGAAAGAATTTGAAAAGAAAGAAATGCACAACAAAATTATGTACTAAAATACAGAGTCCATCCTAATTCATTAGACTTATTTTAAGCCTCAAAGCTATTTCCCAGTAGTGTATGTATAAGGAAGTTAGCGTTCATCTCTATGCAATAGTATATGTTGGAGTCAACGTATACTATTGTATTGATAGCTATATACCATAGCTATACTTGGATTGTCCATCTTGGGTATTACCTGTGGCATATATATTTTTTTGTCATGTAAGCTTTATTCTAACTTCTTCCTACTACTTAACATGTTTTCTTACTGTTTCCCAGAGCAGTTGATAGGTGCTCAGCAAATACGAACTCAGTTAAATAATAAGAAAGAAAACTGGCTTCACAGGAAGAAAAATCAAAATGTATTTTAAATTCAGCTAGAACTGAATTTTGAATTAGCTAATGAGATTAAATGAGATCTTACTTGTTCCCATTCATTAATGAATACCATTAAGGGTTGTCTCTTCTTTCCAAGTAAAATGTAGCAAAGTACTCATATATGTGTTAAAAACAAGGAACTGTTGGATAAAGAAAATGTTCATCACGATCTTTCCTTCACTAAACCTTTTCTCCTTTCCTCCCTCAAAAGTCCTATGACTTTAGTGTCTGGCATAAAGCCTCCTTCATCCACCCCTAGCCATCTGTGGTATCGCTACAGGCCCTGATTTTGATAGCAATTTAGCAAAGGAGTTTTGACTGGGACTGGGAAGCTTAAAGGTTGGTGACTGGGTAGTGTGGGAAAGTGTAGCCAGGATTGAGCAAGTGGGAAAAACAGGCTGCAGAAGGGTGCCAGAGGGAAAAAAATAAAAGTGAAACCCAGTTTTCCTTAATATTGCACAGCCTAGTAGACACACAAAACTTTCCCTAGAATATCAAATAGATCCTGCAGGTAAACCATGGACTCTCAACTAGACTTTGGCAAGGAAAAAAAAAATGGAAGGAACAAAGGAAGAAAAAGCTATTTCCCTTCCTGGGGACAATCTTAGCTTTTATAATAAGTTTTTTTTTTCTTTTAATTTGCATGGACATGAGAACAAAGTTTCCCATTTTAAAATGTAACAAAACATTGATTTACATAATTGAAATATTTCTCAAACACAATTTAGAATTTGGCAGGGATATAGTCTTATTGAGGTAGTGAAACTTTGTCATCAGAATTTTTATGTGTATTTATTAAAGCATGCATAGTGAAATACTACTGCATATCATTAGAAAAATGTTTTCTTAAGGGGAATTTTTAGCTGAAAACATCTCTTATATTTTCTTTTAAAACATGGAGAGCATTAAACATCATCATTGTAATACAAAGTTTGAAAAATAAAAGAATTAAATGACTATAATTATCATCATGGTCAAATTACATTATATTTTTTGATTTTTAAAAATTCAACTTGTATGTGACAGGTATATTGTAGTTGATCATAGGGAAGTGGCCTTATTGGTGAAAGTTCAGTACTTTGTTCATAGACCAGGTAAACATTACATGCTTTTAAGCCACATTAATGAGGAACTACTCATACATTACAATGGACACTTTTAAACAGCAATAGGGCTTAGAATAAAAGTAAATTATAATGCATCAACTTTAAAATTTGCCGATATTTCCAAATTACAACTAATAGTACCTAATATTAATTAATTTAAGAAATGATCCTTTAGTCTGCAGTATTATTCAGAAGAAAAAGAAATGGCATGAATACCTTTAAGTCTGATAATAGCCATGGCCAGAGTTCTACTATAACTGATATATTGAACCATTACCTTTGCAATACCATGTTAAGTGAGGATTTCAAAGTATGCAATATTGTTGGAGATAAGAACATCTATAAATCTGCACAGTCTCCATTAAGGCTGCCTTGACCTGTCAGCATTCCAAATAATTACTTTGGGAGATAGATTTTGATGAGAAATGTGGTGAAAAAATAAGCCAGATTCCATTTGCTTCTGGGTATAGAAGTTTCATTATGGGCTCCAGTGGCCTTTTGACTTTCTTCTTTTTACTACCCCTATTTTTTTCTTTTTACCAAGCACTTTTTACCAATCCAGTGCTTTTTGATAATAAAAAAAGCAATACTCTACAATGGTTAAGTCTTAATGTCAAAAAAATTGGCTTGGAAATCTGATTCTGATGTTTATGGGCCATGTGACCTTGGAAATGTCATTTTAACCTACCTGAAGCTTTCTCATCTGTAAAATAGAATTAACCATGCCTGCCCTGCTTGCTTCCCGTAGGTTTTCTTGAAGAACAAATAAGGCACTAAATATCATTTGTTATTTTGGAAATGACTGTGTTAAGGAATGTATGAGATTATTATAGCTTAGTTACTTATTTCAATATAAATATAAATATTAATATCTGTTTCTGTTAATCTCTTTTGCTCACCAATTTAAAAATAATGTCCTCAAATTTAGTGGATTTAATAAAACATTATAATAATATAGTTGTGAGTCCAACTATGACCTCTTAAACATCTTGATGTCCTACAGGAGTATTAATATTATCACAACTAGATAACATGATGATAATGACTTTTTTTTAGATACTCTTTGGCCAGGGAATAGCCAAGCTCAGTTATTGCCATGAGGGACAGTAAATCTCACTGTTCTCTAAAAACTGTAATCAACAACTCCCTCTGCCCCCTCCCCCCCGACTATTGGATTGTGTAAATACTGAGATTCCTTCTTTCCTTACCTGTCTGTTTCCCTCCATGTGGTGCTTAAATCACCTAGGTGCTTGTTAAAATACAGATTCCTGGGCCCTTGAAGCCTGTGTCCTTTTGGGCCTATACTTTTTGAAAAGACCTCCAGGTGCTGCTGATGCACACCGATGATTAAGTGTCAGTAGTTCTTAGTCACTAAATTATTAGTGTCTGACAGATCAGTAAGTGTAATCCCTCTAAAATCTTTCCAAATGAAAACTTCTGTTTGATACTTGTGTTTTGGATGGTTTTACCAGCAGTCATGGCTGTTTTGCTCTATCCAGAATAAGCGGCATTGTTTTTGCAATGGAAATAATTAAGAAATGCAAAGATAAGTTTAAATATTTAAGCTTCTTTCACACCTTTCATCCAACCAGAGTCTGTGAATGTTAACTGAGAAATTATAGAACCCATGTGGCAAAAGAGTTTTCCACTGGTTTGACTGTACAGCCAGCGGAAATAAATGTTTGAAACTTTGAATCTGACCATTAACCATTTGGAAATGCATCCTTTGACAGTGGTAATGGTGTATAACTTGATTTCCTGTTTTTTTGCATGATTTACCCAACTTGATATGTTCTGGTTGATAATGTGTAGATTTCAAAGTAATTTGAAAGATTTTGCCATATTTTAACTACTCAAGAGAAGAGTTAACTTGTGTTAGAGTATGGAAGAACAGACCTCCCGTGTTTTTTCAAATAGTAAACTTAGGTAGGTGGCGGTAGACTGAATTAAGGGAAAGGAAATCTTTGAAACTTTGAAGGCAAAGTATGATAAATTGTTCTACAGCAGTGCTTTTAAAGTTGTTATCCCTCACCATGCTGATCAGTACACAGTGCAGGTTGATAAAAATGCAAATTTCCGGCACCACTGCAGATCTACTGAGTCAGAAATTCTGGGAGTGGGCCCAGCAATCTGATTTAGTAAGCTCACACGGTGATTCTGATGCATGCTAAAGTTTGAGAACCACTGCTCAAAAGCACAGTTTGCCCTCACATGTGGCCATTTCTTCAACATCCCTAACCTAAAATGGCTTTTGCTAGTCCAAAAAGAAGCAGCTCATCACAGTATATTTGGGGGGTGGCTAAGAACCTTGTCTCAGATGTCAGGGATCCTGGATAAGTGACTGATGCCAGCTTTGTCAGGTTGGGAAGTACACCGCACCTCTCTGAGCTCATTTCCTCATTTGTAAAAATGGGAAGTTGATATTTGCATCCTAGTAGCTATTACTGTGACTGTTCATCATCCCACTTGTCCTAGTTGATTTAACTTAATTTTTTTTTTTTTTTTTTGCATAGTGTTGTTTCATTCTGGCCTGGTTAGTTGGCCGTGATACCATCAGCTCTTGAATTTATTTTTTCAGCATCTGACTTTGTCCACAGAGTCTTAATTTCTCTATCTCCTCAGTCACATGGGCTGAGCCGCAGTTTCAGATACTGTGGAAGATAATTGCCTGTGTCCACCAGGTGCTCCCTGCAGCGCCCCCCAAAGCACATTCCGTATATGTCTCCTAATCTTTATTTCATGTCCTTTAAACTTAGTGACTTATACCCATGACAGTATGCCTGGGACACAAGGAGAGCCAACCTGACAGTTTCCTTCCCTGGTTCTGAATCAGCCCCCAGTGACCCAGCCCTTCTCACAAGCACACAGCCATTATCCACCCATTAAAAGATGCCGTGCCAGCAGAGTTTGAAAACTCCACCTGCCCTTTTTCTGTTCAGAACAACAGCAGGAGAATTGTCCTTTATGATACATATAGGTCAAAACTTAAGTGTTTTCACAGAATTATTCAGGTCAGCTTGTCCCTAGAGAAAATCAACCTAATCAGCCACCTGTTATCATTTTGTCAGAATCTTTGATTGTCTTCTGTAGTCCTGAGTGTACACCAGGACCATGCTTGGCTGCCGGGGGAAGGGGCACAGGTGGCTGCCTGGGGGGGTGGGGGGGCGTGGTGCAGGCATCATCGCTGCACATCCTGGGTTTGTTGGCTTCCCTGGTCCCTTTCCTTATTCAGGGATTGTTAATGATGTTCTTAGGACCCTTCTGAGACTGGACATATCTAGCTTTTTACACAAATCAGTTTGCTACTTAGTATACGTCGTAATTAGGCTGTACTTACACAACTATTTCTGCACGAAAGGAGAGAAGGCAGATTTTGGCAAATACAGGCCACCTACAGAAGAGATTCTTTAGCTACCCATAAATTGAGTTTTCTATTTTTTTTCCTTTCCATTACTTATCTCTTTCTATGAGAGACCACCTGCCTCTCTTAACAAAGCTTGCCTGTACACTGTTAATAAAAGAAAAATATTAAAAGTCACATACTTTGGTATTAATTGTGCTGAGTCAGAGTGCTGCCTTCACCTCCAACAATCTCAATAAAGGATTTCTTAGGAAAGATGAGGAAAGCTTTCTTAAGACACATCATAAAATAATGAAAAATAAAACACTTGACACCAGTTATTACGTATACAGTTTTGTTTTTCTCCTCATTTGCTGTTTAACTTTGAACAAACAAGTTTTCTGACCCTCAGTTTAATCACCTGTAAAATGGAATAATAATACTTATTTTACTGGGGTGTTTTTGTGCTAGATGTAATTAATACAAGGTGAATGCCCATAAATAGACCCTTAAAAACTAGTAGCTGTCATTTGTTACTTTTGTTATTTTAAGGAATTTCTGATGGTAGAAGATTAAATATATTTGCAATGTAAAAAATAATTCATTTGGAGTAGTTTTTAAAATAGAAATAAACCCTTTGTTCTTAACAATTTGACATTGAAGTGAGTTATCAAATAGATGTTCTGAAATCACCTTCCCTAGTAGTCTCTAAAATAGATCACATTTGATCTGGAATAGAATGGCATGTCTTAGATGGCTAACCTCGAAAACTTCGTCCTTGTTTTGAGATTGAATGACTTATCCCTGGCATAATGGACACATAGAAAAATGATTTAAGTAACACACATGAAAGCAAAAGGACAACAGTTTCTCTCCATTTATCAATTCCTCGTGTTTGTGAAGTGGCTCCTATATTTATCTTTTAGTAGCAGCAATAATGCCTTAAACCTCCATCCCCACAATCATGTTCCATCAGTTTCAAAACATTTTCTGTAACAACTATTAAGTTAATAGACATTGCAGGTCTGCTACACTTAGAGTTGGTAAACAGTTTGTCCAGGATTGAGCAAAGCCAGGCATGTGTAATTTCAGGTTAGTATGTCCACGGCATAGCCACTAAACATAAATAGTTTCACCTTTCCCTGTATTTGACTGCAGCTTCTAAGGCCACTGGGAAGAATGAACAGTAACATTGCTAGCAAGGAAAGAAAAATATGATTTATTAAAGTTCTTTCTGTATCCCTGAAGAAAAGCAATGGGGACAAATTGGAATTCTCAGGAATTCACATTTGATGTTGCATATTCAATGTGTTTAAAATGCTTAAACAGATGCTTTTTTTTCACTTTGTGCTTCTGATGGGTATGCCTTATCTCCCCATGTGATTTTATGTGCCCTGTAGCTGTGAACACATAGCAAAATTTTATAAATATTTGTTGATATCAAATTACTTTTTGATATGCATTAATGTTTCTAAAAAACATAAGGTGGAAATAACACACATTGGAGTACGTACCCCCCTAACACTACATTGTATGCTGCATTCTCTACTTAGAATCTGTGACTTAGGAAGTCATTACATCTTAAAAACAAAAGTACACAGTAAATTAGAGTAACATATTGATGAATTATCTATAAAACAGCTTTTTTCAGCCATAAACCCTGCTTAATAGCCAGATAAAAAACATTCTGAAAAAAAGATTGAAGAAATCTTTACTTGTAGCTGATTAATTTAGACTGTAAATGTCACTGGCTTCTAAAATATGGTAAGATTGATCTACAAAATTACCAGTTTATCCTGATGTATCTTGAAAATTTATCAACTAGAAACATAATAATGGGTGAAATTGACTAATTTTGGATCTAATAATGCCAGATTCAGGACAGCTTTACTCCATTAGCTTGTGGCTTGCACTACTTATGAAAAATGACTTGTCCTGTAGTGCAATAAAGATCAAGGAACATATCTGAGAAAAAAACTATTGGGGACTTCAAGATACTCTGTTACAATATACATGTGCATATTGATAATTTCAAGTGAACATTATCTGTTGAAAGGTGAACATAGGATCTAGGAAGTACTTGGATATAAATAAAATGTGATGTCTTTATTTTTAATTTCAAAATATTAAGGAGGTACAGGTGTTTTTGTTACATGGATGAATTGTATAATGCTGAAGTCAGGGCTTTTAGTGCGCCCTTCTCCAGAGTAGCCTACCTTCTACCCGATAGGTTAGTTTTTAATCCTTCACCTCTCTCCTACCCTTACCCCTTCTTAGTTTCCAATGTCCTTTACACCTGGGGTCCCCAGCCATGGGGCATGGACCAGTACCTGTTTGTGGCCTGTTAGGAAGCAAGCCACACAGCAGGAGGCGAGTGGTGGGCTAGCGAGTGAAGTTTCATCTGTATTTGCAGCTGCTCCCCATCGCGCGCATCACCGCATAAGCTCCGCTGCCTGTCGAATCAGCGGCAGCCTCAGATTTCTCGTAGGAGCCCCAGCCCTACTGCAAACTGCGCATGTGCGGATCTAGGTTGCGGATCTTTGTGAGACTCTAATGTCTGATGATCTGAGGTGGAGCTGAGGTGGTGATGCTAGCGCTGGGGAGCAGCTGCAAATACAGATTATCATTAGCAGAGAGGTTTGACTGCACAATAAATGTAATGCGCTTGAATCATCCCGAAACCATCCCTTTAGCCCCCATTCTGTGGAAAAATTGTCTTTCATGAAACCAGTCCCTGGTGCCAAAAAAGTTGAGGACCATTGCTTTACACCACTGTATGACCATGTGTACCCATTGGTTAGCTACCACTTATTAATGAGAACATATAGTATTTGTTTCTCTATTCCTGAGATACTTCACTTAGGATAATGGACTCCAGTTCAATACAAATTGTTGCAAAAGACATTATTATATTGCTTTTTATGGCTGAGTAGTACTCCATGGTGTGTGTGTGTGTGTGTGTGTGTGTGTGCGCGTGCGCGTGCGTGCACACCACATTTTCTTTATCTACCCATCAATTGATGGACACTTTCAACTGATGGGCAATTAGGTTGATTCTATATACATAGAGGTAATAAATCAGATTTTAAAAATGTTATTACCAGACTTTACTAATTTAAAATGGTCTATCTTAGAATTAGTACTCACTTTGACTTTGACATCAAACAGTTGCAAGGAATCAAAATTAGCCTTCTGAAACCAGACCAGGGAAATATAGCCTTTAAATGACTTAGTAATTCATGGTTGGTGAGGAAACTACTAGTACTAATAATGACGACTACAACAACTCGTCATACATGTTATATACTCAGCATTGTGCTGAGGACTTTAAGGATTTATTTTCTTTATTTTTCTGTGAGGTAAATAAATCCTTTAAAGTCCTCAATACAATACCCATTTAGCAGGTAAAGGCACAAAGGCTCAGGGAGTTTAAACAACCTGCCTTGATCATATAAATAGCAAGTAACCATGGGATCAGAATGCAGGTGTTTCTGGCTCCAGAGCTCAAGTTGTTACCATTTGGCTCTATCACCTTAATTCCATGGCAGCTTTCCCTCCTTATTTTTGGTTCTTTTTCCACTATAAAGTATTGTACAAATGATATTCTAATTAGCTCAGAGAATAAATTAGTGTAAATTGTGCAATATGGGTTTGGGAAACTACGATCAAAACCTAGCCAGGGTCCCTTCATTCAGTGAACCACAAACCTGCCCTCTAGCCAGTTGGTTCTCTCTACCTGGCTGGAGACCCAACTCTTCTTCTGGCTCATGTGGCAAAAAGAGGTAGGAGGTTTCTCTCTCTTGCTCTTTCCTTTGACCTTCTTTTGGCCACCCAGTCCCCAGCATGAGTTCCTGCATTCCCAAATGAACCAACCAAATTGTTCTCCATGCTACACCCAGCTCCACATGGTCTATTTACAGGAAAACCTCCTTGTTCTTTTATGCTTGCAAAAGGCTCTTTCCTTACTATCTCTTGGACCTCAGAGTATAACACAATTCTTGAGAATAACCCAGTCTCCTTTAATTTTGCTATTTTGAGTAAACTCTTGATCCTTACTATCGTGAAGGACACTTACGCTGCAGAGTTGCTCCTCCTGCCCCTCTCCTCGGAGTGGCAGTGGAAGTCCGTGCTGGATTTCCTGGTAGCCACACTCTTTCACAAAGTGAGGCTAATGGACTTTAGCCAGCGTGGTCTTTGTGTCTTTGTTGAACATACTTTGTATGTGGAAGCTTCATCTGTTGGTTCTCTTCCTTTCTTCACACTCTTCTTCCTCAGATTTGGAATTGAGTGTTAAGTTTTTATTTGCTCTTACTGAGGAATAGAGGCAAAGCCCTGAAGAAGAGGCTCACTCAGCATCTTTCATGTATTTACAACCAATTGCTTGAGCTCCCCTCATGCCTGAGACCTGTGGAGTCAGAGTATCTGTTAGTGGATCTCGGTGAAGCTCAGGAAGGCTCCTCCATGTATCTGTCTTACACAGGATGTGTATTTCTTGGGTAGAATAGATCCTGAGTCTCCTTCAGATAGTGTCTGTCACTATCCAATGGTCTAGGGTCAGAATGCAAGTGATCTTGAATTTGTCTTTATCATGGAGTTTAGAAACATGCTAATTCCAGCTCACATGTTCAGTGTGACTTGGGTGTTTGATTAGGAGTGTTTTTATCTTCCTTTTTGGTATTCCAGTGAGGCTATAAAATGTCCCCTGTCTCCCACAAATTAGGAGTTTGAAAATTTAATGGACATTGACTCAAATAGATTCTGTTATAGACTTGTAGTGTTCAAAACTTATTAGGTTGGAAAAAATGCCACTTGGCACTCAAAAATATACATTGTGTTTATCTACATTTACCAGAAAAATTTACCATTTCCTCTTCCCTTCATCTGTCTCCACCCTACCTATTTGTTAGTTAATGGCAGGTATTTAGACCTACTGTATGCCCCGCGGATTCACTGGGTTAGAGAATTATCAGCATCTGGCTGTAGGTAATGCATTGAGTTCTCACACTGAGATTGACGCTAGGAATAATAATTTTAAAAGTAAGACAAATCCTGATTTTATTTTAAACCTGCTACTTAATTTTAAGTAAGTTTATTTTGATTTCTTTTGACCCAACAAAAAGCAATACTTACCTCCCCAGTTTTTCAAAAAGAATAACAGGAATTTGAAAGGAAAAAGATTAAGATTAAATAAAAATTAATGCTCATTTGGAATTTCACTTTCTCCTTCTTTTTATTTTATATGTTGAGTGAGGGGAAAATGTGAGCTTTGATATGGAATTCCAAATGCATTATGCTATGTCCTTTACAACATGTGGTTGTGTTGGAACACTTCAAAGTTAGGCACAAAACTCAAATGAAAGCCTAAAATCAGAAACTGGAAAATTATCATTGAAATGTCTTGGTAAGTAAAAAAAGACTGTTACTTGTTTTCTTGTCTAAACACTATTCTCTGACTATTCGGAGGAAGATTTTATTTCTAGGTAACTACGTCCAAAGGCTTATTTATTTCAGCATGGTTTGGCCTCCTGAAGATATTCCCGACATGTATCTCATGTTCTTTTGCTGAAGCTGAGCATTCCTTACTGTTAATAGATGAGAATTGAAACCCCTATAAAGCAATTTATGAAATTCTTTAAAAGAAATCTTAAAATGTCACTATTGGCATCAGAACCTTACTAATGTTCCTGAGCCTCAAAATCTTGATTTCTAAAAATAGGTTTGTTCCCACCTACTTAAAATTAATTATCTGATTCACTGGCAGAGAAATTTATATTACAAAGGAGTTTTTTAACAATAAAACTGAAGTTTTCATTTAGGAGCTACATTTTCATAAATAATTAATTAAGCTAATTCTTTCTGAAAGCAATTGAAGCCAGTGATTGGAGGCCTCCCATTTGGGTGATTTTTTTTTCCCAAAAATTCTTCTCCAAGGGAATCTTTTCACATACATGTGTGCATCTTTCTGGGTTGTTGTTTTATTGTTTAAATGTTGTCATTTAAACCATTACTTAGATGGAAGAAAGTTCTTTTCAAAGTGCCAATGAAATAGTGAAGCAAAAGGAAATTTATTGGTAAATTCTTAGCTCCTTGTTTTCTCCTAATTAAAGAACAGTAGACATTTGATAATTGATACTTATTAGAATTGCCCCCATTTATTAGTAATAGCAAAATCTATGCCATCAATCAATGAATACGTATTTTAAGGTTCATGGGCCTCACAGTAGGCCTTGCTGTGGCTTTCTTTTTTCATGTTTTTCTTCACATATGCAGAAACTTTCTTGTCCCCTTCCCATATTTAGCTATATAGCTACTTCTGTATTCGTTTGTTCAATGAATATTTATTGTACACGTTGTATGTATTGGTAGTTCTGGGGAATGGAGACCCCGAGTGAGTAAAGCAGACATAGTCTCTGCCCTCATGGAGTTCATGTGCCAGCAGAGAGACAAAAGCAGTGAGACAAATGCAGACAAAAATACAATGACAAATTGTGGTGTCACTAAGTTAATAAACTGTGGCTTGAGATAAGAATAATGGGAAGAGGTACCAGTTTAAATAGATTGGTGAATGAATGCCTTTTTAGGGAAATAGCCTTTCTGATGGAACCTAAATGTTGACAAAGAATCCACTGCATGAAAAGTTAGAGGTAGAGTCCATTCCAGGTAAAGTATAAGATAGGTGCAAAGGCTCTTGGGTAGAAAAGAAATTGGCATATTCAGCAAATAGGAAAACAGAGCAAAACAAAAATACTGTGGCTGAAGCATAGCAAGAGAGGAACATGAAATAAGATAGAAGAGGAGTCCAGGTATGCAAATTAACATGAGTCTAGGTGTACACAGTTTCCATGGGCCATAGTGAGGAGTTAGAGTTCTGTTTTAAGTGCAAATGGCCATCAACAAAGTTGTTCAAGTAGGCAAGTGGTAAAATCTAATTCATGTCTTAAGAAGATCATTTCTATTGTTTGAAGGAAACCAACTATAGGAGTTTGACAACGATATGGGGGTCCTGCTCGAAGCAGTAAAAGATGAGGAAAGTCCGGTTCCAATTGGTAGCAGAGGATATATGGAAAAGTTAACCAGTTCCTCTGTATTTTGGAGGTTGAGTAGGCATAACTTACTGATGGAGTAGGTAAGAGGGGTGAGGCTGTGGGAGAGGGAGGAAACAAGAATGGCTTTTTTGTTTCTGGTTGGAACAAATTGGCTGGTAGTGCCATATCGTGGGAAAGGGAAGCCTGGGGTTGGGAGTAGATGGCAGTCAGGACTCAAGTGTTTTGTCTTGGTCATTCTAAGTTTGAAGAATCTTTGAGACACGCAAGTGAAGGTGCCAGGCAGATAGTTTGAAACGTGAGGCTGGATATCAGAAGTAAGACGTGTCCTAGGGATTTATAGGGGATATTTAAATCCATTGGCTTAGGATCATCTTGAACTGTGCAGTTATTATAGAGAGTCTGGTAGATTATAAAATTTCCTGTCTTATGTTATCCTTTAAAATTCAGACTGGTTTATCAGCCAAGTTTAGAGCTCTACCTGCATTCTCTTCTTTATTAGTTGTCCTCAGGAAGGCACTTTTTAAAACTGTATTATGACACAATGTCAAATTCCTTTTTTGGTTGGAACATCTGAAACTTTGACGTAGCCTCAGAATAAATACTCTAGTAAATGGTCTCTATTGAGAACCCCTAGGTCTTTGCTAAGCTTTCATGAGAAAATTCTGATATATTTTTGTTCATATTTTGAGGGTACAATCAAACAATAAATGAATAGATCATGCAGCTTCCCAAAGGAAAGTCTCACCTGGATATGCCCAGACCCTTCACCAATAGCAGGAAGTTCTTCTCAATGGATCTCAGATTGTGCTTCCTACCACTTGCCTGTCTACAGGTTTTGGGCTGCCTGTCTGGGTTGATTGTGGCAATTGCTGGCACTGGGCCCATTTTTGTATGACACAGGACTCAAGAGGGAGCAGGCTCCATTTCCCTTGACCTACTCTTGACAAAAGAATAAATCCACTGATTTAATCTCTCCACCTGAACCAATGGTTCAGTTTCTTCTGTTAATGGTTTCTAACCCAAAACAAGCAATGACAACAAATCAGTAACAATTATAAAACTATTAATACCTCAATCTCCTTTGCCATACAACTTTTCAAAAAAAATTATTTTTAGATCAAGTAAAGAGGGTGCGGTATCCAAGTGATATGCAGATGCATTAGGATTGAGGCTAGGCTGCTTCTCCATTTCAGTGAACTGTTCTGGCAATATTCAGAAATTCCTTTGGCCTCTGTGAGATGAATGTTCAGCCTGAGAACACCTGTTTCTAGGAGCACACCTTAATAAAAGGTATAGATCTGTGTGAACTTGAGGCAACATAAGAGCCAGGATTTCTACTTGAGCAACTCTAAAGGTTGCTGCTGCTGGGAAGGACTGGTTTATTTGCATTGCAAGCTGTAATTCAAAAAGGCTGCTATGCGCTATGTAGTAGCTTCTTCAATTTCCTTCAAGCTAAGGCTATCTTCACCTTAGTACTTGTCTTCACAAATAGTACCATAGGAGTCAGCAAAAATAGGTGACAGCCAGTTATTCATTGGGGTCAATATCATGCAGCATTTGAAGCAGCAAAGAAATAACCAATGGATCGACTCTGGAGGATGGTGAAATGGTTAACTAAGACTTAATTGAGCAAGGAATTGAGATGCTAAAAATGTAAAAAAAAGCCCACCGTGGGTCAGACTGGCCAAAAGCAAAGGCAGGTGAAGAAAGCAAATTTTCTCAGCACATCTACAGCAACTGGACTCTTGTCATTTTTCCTGAATGAAGGAAGGTGGGAAAAATAGCTGAATTAAGTTTCTCAGGTTACAGAAGCCTCCTGCCTAGTGCTGTTGAAAACAAGTGCCTGCATTTGAGAAAGTGATCACAGGATGGTCACTCTTCCTTGGGAAATATGTTTGTCTTTTGTGGCATAGATAGATAAGTTCTTCTGGAAGACTGTTTATTTGGTTTAAAGCAAACTTATATAAAAAGAACAAACTTGACCTGACCAAGTGTGTCAAGCAGGATGGGCTAAGTTAAATTGAGGTTACACATAACATCACTTAAAGTATGTGTCCACTCTGGTCTACTTACAGTTCTGCACCAGGCTGCCTTCTTCCAGGATGCCTGCGAGCTGATGGAACAGCCCAGTGTGGAGCACTTCCAGTTGTAGGTCAGAGAAAAACAGAGCACATGGAGGAACCATGAGAGAGTGGTCTTGAAGAACTTAAAGCTTTGCTCAGAAGGTGCATACAAACCTGCTCATGGTTGTTTACAGCAGCCTTATGCATAGCTGCCAGAACTTGGAAGCAACCAAGATGTCCTTCAGTAGTGAATGGATAA
>CAUYRT010015339.1:0-16664 GCA_963574885.1 Lepilemur ruficaudatus | reverse complement strand
TATAGGTTAATGATTTATTTTCTGACTAAATGTGCAATTTCTTATCACTAGATAACATTCAGCATCAGTGGTGGCTACTTATTGCTTATCTTAAGTCAAAAGAAGGATCTTATAAAAATTAATAAATTTAATTTTACCAATTAATATTTCCAAAATTTAGAAAAAGATGTCAACCTGCTAATCTCAGAATTAATTATTCATTTTTATAAAGCCCTTTACTTTTAAACATGTACATGAAGATTGGTATAATTTTAATGAAATGTCTTGTTTTTTTTTTGAAATGTCTTTTTTGTTTGTTTTTAGTGGCCCAAACAAAGATTGTATGTATGTCTTAGATAAACTACTTTGAACTTCAAATTTCAGATGAGGCAGCATTTTCTTGAGATAATTACCCAAGTTTCTTCTTGGTTGAATGGAACAAAAATATCTCTGAAACTAACAGGAAGATATTTTCACATAACTGGATAACTTGTTGCTTTAATTAAATGTTTCTCAGCCTAATTGGAGAGTAACAGAGGCTAGTATAAAAAGTAACCATTTCATTTTAACTATTATTGTATTTTTAAAAAGTCTTTACAATGCTTGTTTCAAAGAACCAACAGAAAAAAAAAACCCAAACAAACAGAAAACTACAAATCAACAGAAAAAAATTAAATTTAGAGTAAAAATGATTTCTTTAATTTATCCTTTTTTATGATTTGGTTTAAAACATTATTAAATTTTTGTAAACATTTTGATTTAATGTGTCTTGGGTCTTCATTATTTTAACCCAGGAAAAGAAAAGATTTAGCAATTTCTTATCTTGCTAACATGTAAAGTTTGCCATCTGGGCATTTAAGAGCTATCCCCAGGCCCTCAACAATATGTATTTGAATTAACAATATTTCTGTTTCACAACAGTTTTGAAAAGCATATACTACTGTGCCACCAATTGTCATGTTATTTTTAGATGATGTAAGATAACCATCAATAATTACTGCCTCAGTATTTAGTATGTAAATGTCATGAGATCGTCATTTTCACATTAAATATGAAAAAAAAAAATCAACTTTGCCAGATCACTTATTTTATACAAGAGAATATATTTCTTCTGACTCAGACCGAAACTCAGTGTGTTTTTGAATTATCAGTAATTTTTTATGAAGAACTTTGGTAAAACTTGGTTTAATATTCACTATAGTTGTACATATTTGAGGCTTTTAGCTGTGGTTTGGTTTTGCTATCTAAGCACTGGCGTCTTAAAACAGATTTCTTGCAGCTGGTATATTTAGATGAACTTCAGCTCCCAGTGGTTTTCTTGCTTTGTCTCTTATTTTCCTCTGGCATATTTTTATAAAACTTCTTCCAGGAAAAGAAAGTAATTACTTAATGTAGCTAAATAGAATAGAGGTTCATTTAGCACTATTTTTAATGTGACTTCAATTTAAAGAATTCTAATCCTGGATGCTTTATGATTTATATACAGCAAAACTATTCCTTCACTAATTCTGCAAGGGTAAACTATTTGCCTGTAAAGGCAGCTTATGTGTTTTATTTTATAACTGGATTTATAAAACAAACTCAAAGATGTCAAAAATGAAAGTCGACAACCTGTTACTTAAGGCCTCTTTCAAAGTCCCGCTTAGAAGAAAGTGATTTCTTTCTTGCTAAAATTTCAAGTTTTAAAAATTACTAGGGAAAAACACAAATGTTTATCTTTACGCAGTTATTGCTCCTTAAGATATTAAATATCTTGCCAGAGCTTTTCAAGTCTAGTTCACATTTTATTGAAAAATTAAATACAAACAAGTGACAAAGTAAAAAAACAAAATTTCTTTTATGACTATTAAGAATTTAAATAAATTCATTTAACCTAGCCACGATTACTGTTATATCCAACGGTAAATTGGATGTTGTTTTGAACTCAGTTTGTTTTTTTGGTGGCTTCAGGATTCATCATTATTGAGCTACTGTGGTACAAAAAAGGTTTTCAGTATTTGAGCTGTAAAGAAAGACCCCTTTTCATAGGAGGCCTCTAAAATTTAAAGTCAAATATAACAAAACCTTATTCTGTTTCTCAATAATCTTCCCGTTAATATTTAAATTACTTAGTCGGTATCCTATGAATACAATGCATCTTTTCAACGAAGGAAAAAATTTAATACAATTTTGTGTTTTTGTTTGGAATATAGACCTTTTCTTAGTTTATTATATATAAACACATTTTCAAATACAAAATGCTGCCTGAAATTAGTTATTGTAATTTGATATTCAAAGCATAGATAACAATCTTCTTTACAAATAAAGATCATAAGAAAATATATTTTAATAGAGTGGAATTAAAAAATTTTAGAAGGATGTAAATAAGCAACAATTTCTTTAACATTGGATACATTTACAACGGACTTTGGTTCTACTCTTTGCCATATGCATCTTACAAATGAGTCACCATTGTTCCCTTAAGTCAGACACAATTGCTCTTCACTCTTAATGGAAACTTTTCTAGATCACTGTTATGAACAGTGCATTGGACACTAATTTATTTTAGCTGCACAGACTCTGGTAGTTAATGGCCCTTTCTCTTTCTCCAAAATTCCAAAGACTTCTTTTCAACGGATAGAGAGGAAAAGAGGAAAAAAAAAAAACCCCTATATATATATAAGCTGCAATTTTCTGCTGAATTTAAACTCTGATCTAAAGACACTATGCAAATAGCTTATGCTAAAGAGGAAAATACCCTTTCTCCCCCGACGAGAAGTGTAGCTTCCTCCAAAACCCCACACCGCTTGTCTTTGCTGCTAGAGGCAGAGCACGGGCATAATTTGTGGTTGTGTTTTTGCTAGTTTCTTACCTCTGGGCCTTCTTTATAGCTTTGCCCCCCACCCCACTGGCGGGGGCGCTCCCGCGGCTGCACCCTCGGCCGCCTGTTGGCTGCGGTGCCTCGCGGCTCGCGCACACTCCCCCGCGCCGCGTCCCGCACACGCGCGCTCCCGCCTCCTCTCGCCGGGACCGCTCCGCCGGCGGCGGCGACTGGGCGGCAGGTAGCCAGCCAGGCAGCCGGCCTCGGTCCGGTAACCCATGGCAACCGCCCTGGTAACCCATAGCAACTGCGCTGTGGAAAAGTAAAAAAAAAAAAAAACCGGGTGGCGGGGGGCGGCGGGTGGTGAGTGGGAACAACAACCACAAAAAGACAGCGATTTACAGCACGGGCCCGCAGCGCCCCTGCCCCACCTGCTCCAGACGTGGGCACCGCGGGGCCCCTAACAGCCTTAGGACGGCAGCTCTGGCCGCTGGAAAAAAAAGATAGTAGCAACGACGAAATACTAATGCCGAAGGGCTTCGGGGGAGTGGGTGTGGTGTGGGAGGCAGCTTTGAATACTGATGACCCTCCGGGCCTCCCGGTCCCCCGGCCGGCAGGGGCCCTCCGGGTTGGAAGTGCGCGTGGAGCGGGCCCGCCGCCCGACGGCTGGGTGCGGGACGGCCGAGCTGGAGCCGGCGCGGGCGGCGTCCGCCAGCCTGGGGCTGGACCGCAGCCTTTGTTCTGCAGACGCTCGCGCGGCGCAGCGGCCCCAGCCCCGCCGCCGGGCCCGAGAGGGCGACCCCGCGCCGCTCCGGCCTGGGTGTGCCTGAGCCCTGGAGGGTCCCCGCGAGCACCCGCGGACGAGGTGGGGCTGCCGCAAAGCCTCCCGCGTCCGAAGTGTTTTCAAATACACGCGAACCGCACACATGCGTTAACCCCGTTCCCCCCTAGTCCACCCGGGAGCCTAAAACCTGCCCCGCGGGCTCGCCGTCGCATTAACCTGCTCCTCCCGTCAGGAGCAGGGCGACAGTCGCGCCTGGTGGCGGGACTGGGCCGCACGGGAAGAAGTGCGTGCCTCCGGGCCCAGAAACGGCCCTGGGTCACGGTGGTACGTGTGTGTGTGTGTGTGTGTGTGTGTGTGTGTATTGGTGGGTACAGGCGGGAGGTACAAGTTCCCCACCCTGTTAGCCTTGGGGCCCTGAAGCGGAGCTGTGTTCTTTGCCCCAGAAAAAAGAAGCAAGCACGCGACCGGTGACATCGGGTGCAAGGCCGCCGAAGGACAGAAGGGGGCGCTGGCGGGCCAGCGCAGCGGCTGCAGCCCCCTCTGGAGTCTGGCCGCCTGGGGTCTGGCTGGCTGCCTGCGCGGGGGAGTGGTGCTAGACTCCAAGTAGAAAGAACCTGCTCCCCACATGGGTTTCAGTCTGTGCTTAGGAGCATCATTTGCTCACTCGTGTATTCGAAGAAACCCTATCCCGCGAGAAGATGACTCAGGAAACACAACTGGAACTGTTTCCCTTTGGTACAGAGCATCTGCGTGCATAAAGGTCCACCAAGAGATGTAGTGGGGTGAAAAGGGACTGCACGAGGAATCTGGAGGTTGCAGTTCCAGCTCGAGTTCTAACTAGCTGCGATTCCAAGCATATTTTGATGTTTTTAAAAGGAAAAGGCTTGGCCTGGGTGCTTTTGAAGTCCTCTGACACTTCAATTATTCTACTCTCTGCAGGTGTGTACCTAAATCCAAATAGCAAAGCTATCAGGAACATCTTTCTGAAGGCAAAGACCTGTGCAAGTATAATATATACCCACTTGTATAGTATACTTCCTGAAAGGTGATTAAATCAGCTGTGTTTACTGTATCTAATACTTTTACTAGTAGACAAATGAAGTTGGCTATGTAAAGAATCTTATTTTAATGTTTCATAGAGACAAGAATCTTAGCTCTCAGGGAGACGGTTTATTTTCACAAGTATGCACATTCTGGGTTCTGCTGCCTACTAAGCACCCAGTCCCATGACATCTATGTGAACTGTTAAGAAATAAAACACAGACACTTGCCTGGCCTGGGATCCATGCAGTACACTCCCAGCTCTCTGCACAGCGGTGTACAGGGAGCCCTGTGCTTTAATTTAATTTTTTTTTTTTAACAAAAGCAATTATAGAAAAGTGCAAATTTAACGTGTGACATTTAACATTTTGCCGTGGCAGGCAGCCTCCACTTAAATGGGGCCTTTCTGCGGAACAACAGGAGCCAAAAGGCCTTGTGTCATGGAGTAATGTAAGACACAATCTGGGCTGCAAACGCACAATGAATCGGGAAGGATTTATGTAATTAATTGACCAGTCTTAACCTGTTATCGTGATGTAAGGAATTTGGAACTCATTAATTTGGGCTCTGACAGATTTCATATTAGAGCTGGCAAATATGGATTGAGCCTCTTATTCTTGTAGCAGCTGGAATTTCCATGACAGTGAGGATTAGTGAAGAAGACCTATTGCTGGAGTCAAGCTGCCTCTTTGTAATCAGTAGCCCTGCTCTGCATTAAAGGGATAATGAAAAAAAAAAAAAAGGAGGAAAAAGCATATTACCTGGCCGAGGGAGCCGTAGGGCCCTGTGTTCATTCTGCCAGGGTGAGGGTTGAGCTCAAGCATTTGCAGTTGAATGAAAACATTAATTTTAATCGTAAAGTTAGCTGATTTCTCAAGCACCTTGAGAGAAGAGAAGGTAGAAGGGTCTCAGGGTCAGGTTTGGTATTGTTGTCAAAGTTAAAAAGGGATTAAAAGACAGAGCCTTTGAATTTTCTCTATGTGCACACAGAGATTGTACGAAGAAGGTAATAGAAGTCTTACGGGGGCAAACGGGATTTTTTGTAAGGTCATAGCCATAAATGAGCGGCTCAGAGCCCTGAAGGAGAGCCTGGCTTTCTGAGGAGCCACTTCCTGTCTCCTGGTCAGAGCACTTAGTGCACCCTGTGAAACCCAGAACTCACATAATGAGCATTTAGCTCATTTAGTCAATAATCTAATCTGTGTCCTCTTTACGTGATATGATGTTTAATGAATCGCCCATTTGAAAATGTCCAGTTTCTTATTTGAGATTTTAAGAAAACTCAGTAAAAAAATCTGACTTTCATTTTTCCCTCCCCTGACAATCAGAAAATTGCTAGGTTGAAAAAAAGGTCCCATAGATTAAAGGAAATGGTTTTTTTTTTTCCCTTCCTTCACAATAGTTTCCCTTTATTGCTGTACTACGTGATAAGGTTAATATAACAACTGCCATAAGGATCATTAATACAGGAAGATAAGCAAAGTTGCACGTTTAAAACATTTGCAGGGAATCATTTACCTCCTTCTGCTGATAAAGAAGCCTTTGGTAACAAATACAAAGCTCAGGCTCTGAATATTTAACTTTCCAGACAGAAAGCCCATTGACCTTTCCTAATATGTTATTACTCATAAATGCTGTTTAAATTTGGGTACTGACGGCTCTTGAATTATATTTATTTAATTTATATATTACCTTTTAAAATTTCCAGTCAAACATAATTTACATTTTAATGTAACAAATATTGTTATAAATCTTTGCAAAAACAGATCTCCAAGCCCCTTTCCCCCCTCTTTTTTGGGGGGGATCTTGATTCAACCAAATTCCAAAGTAAAGATTTTTTTTTTTTTTTAGTTAGTGATAATGGGATTTGATCTATCAATGAAGTACTTGGTACAAAGATTTGTTTGTGATTATCTTGTTCACAAGTGATTTCTTCAGCTTTGGCTCCATTTAAATGAATACATACAGACAAATGTTAGAAATTTGCATCAATATATTAATGTTATCCTTCACACTGAGAAAAAAAGAGAGCTGGTAGTTGTTATTGGTATTATTATTTCAGTGGGAAGGCAATGAAGATAAACAATTGGTATCACAAGGCTTGGATAACTAGTATAAACCATGACAAGGGTGATTAATACTGTATAAAAACACACTTCAGGTTTGTATACAAGATCTCAGCTCTCACCTAGGGATTTCTTTGTATTTTTTTAAAAGAGTGATTTGTAAGTTGACAATTACAAAGTTATCAATTCACGTGTTGTGTGTACTATTTATATACCAGAGGTATGGAATAGACATGCTGAAGTGTGATTTATCAGAGAGAGTGTTGATCTGGGAGGAAGACTGGTGAATCAGATTCTGGCTCTGTTGTTGGTGGGTACCCAAAGGCACCTCCCAACCTCTCTGGACCTCAGTTTACTCATCAGTACAATAAAAAGATTTGGTACAGAATGTCCTCAAGGCAGGGGTCCCCAAGCTTTTGGGCACCAGGGACCGGTTTCATGGATGACAATGTTTCCATGGACTAGCGGGGGGATGGTCTCGGGATAATTCAAGCACGTTACATTTATTGTGCAGTCAAACCTCTCTGCTAATGATAATCTGTATTTGCAGCTGCTCCCCAGCACTAGCATCACCGCCTCAGCTCCACCTCAGATCATCAGGCATCAGATTCTCATAAGGAGCCGCAACCTGGATCCCTCGTATGCGCAGTTCGCAGTAGGGTTCATGCTCCTATGAGAATCTAATGCTGCCACTGCTCTGACAGGAGGCGGAGCTTATACGGTGATGCGAGTGATGGGGAGGCTGTAAATACAGATGAAGCTTCACTTGCTCACTGGCGGCACACCTCCTGCTGTGTGACCCAGGTCCTAACAGGCCACAGATCAGTACTGGCTGGAGGCCTGGGGTTTGGGGACCACAGCTGAAGGTGTTCTCTAAAGCACTAGGTCTAAGGGACGCTAATAAATATTACTAGAAAAGATGAGGGGGATGTGGTAGGATGGTTTCCATGGTCAATTACATTTCAGACACATTGAGTAAAACAAAGTTTAGCATTAATCTTCTGCAGGACTTCTCAGTGCCTTTCATATATTAATGTTCACTGTGAATCTCTCTGGAACTCCTGACCTCAAGCGATCTTCCCACCTCAGCCTCCCGGAGTGCTAGGCTTACAGGCGTGAGCCACCACGCCCATCCTCACTGTGAATCTCTAAGTGTGGGTTTGTGTAGGGGTATTGTGTGCAGTTTTCCTAAACTGATTCAATGAAGAGAGGCTAAACTTCTGTGTTCCTTTGAATCTAAATATTTTGGGTTTCTTCTCTGAATGATTAAGGGGCACTTGCATTCACCCTAGGTTTTCCTGAGGCCAAGGTGTGAGGAACATGTGTGGATATCACTAAATGAGGATTCCCTTTCAGAGACCAGCTTCTGTAGACAGGTAGGGAGTTTGGTGCGAAATTTCAATTTCAGTTTCATAGCTTACACCTGGGGAAAACCACTTATCCTTCTGGAGTTTGTTTGCACGTTAACAACATGACAATAATACCACAACATGGGCTGCATGTTCCCTCTGCTTGGAGAGGTCTTTTCCATTCCCCCTCCCAGTGAATGCCCTCTTGCTTGGCTAATTCCTACTAGTTGTTCAGGACTCTGGTTCAATGTTGCCTGTGCTCAGATGCCGACTCTGACCACACCCACGACAAGTCAGGTGCTGGTTCTGTGTTTCCTAGCACAACCAGCTTGCATTGCCACGTGCCTTTCTAGTAGCCCTGCACTGCATGGTTGGGTCACCTGTCTGTCCCTTTCTTCTGATACAGTTCCTGGAAGGGGAGGACTACATTTCATCTCTGGCCTCCTCCTCCCTGGCCCTGCTCCCAGCTCCCAGTTTAATACAAAACATTCTAGAGTCCACGATGCATTACTGGCATACGGTAGGCAAAAGGCCCACAGACCCTTCTTAAGGCTCCTTTCCTGTGGCAGAACCAGCCAAAGCAGCAGAAAGAGAGCTTAGAGGTTGGTATTAGGTAAGTCAGAGATGTACCTCCTTAAATTTGGGAAACCTCAGCTGCCCTGAGAGCGAACAAGAATCCTCTGTGTACCCTATTTCCAAGTTACAGCAACTCGTTTCCCATTTCTCTTTGGCAGGAGACCTCTGAAATGGTGATAGAGTGTCCATTCGTGAGGTCTACATGGCAGTCAATAAATGCTTTGCTGGAAATTACTCTTTTCCTTGATAAAAGATACCATTCAATGAAATATTTTAGTAAAATATTTCTTTTGGCCAACTTGTTTCTGCACTACTGTAAGCTGAAATACTATATAGTATTGGCGCTTTCTCCAAATGTCTGCTGCTATGTCATATAATCTCATATAAAGTTGAAGCCCAGTCTGACTTTTAAAAAGTAATTGAAAAGTAATTTAAAACTTTACTCAGGTCTCTTAAGAAACACCAAAGAAGTCTCATTTTATCCCCCCAAACTTCATAAGAGCCTTTGTCTTCTCTCTCTTTCTTTCTCTCTCTTCCAATGCTACTTGATTTTTCTTAGGGCTCCAGGCCAATAAATCCATCATAAGTTGAAAATATTGTAAGTGAAAAACGTGTTTAATATACTACTGAACATCATCGCTTTGCCTAGCCTACCTTAAACATGTTCAGAATGCTTATGTTAGCCCACGGTTGGGCAAAATCATCTAACATGAAGCCTGTTTTATAATAAAGTGTTGAATATCTCATGTAATATGTTGAATACTATACTGAAAGTGAAAAACGGAATGGTTGTATGGGTACTCAAAGTATGGTTTCTACCAAATGCAGATGGAGCTTACACCATTGTAAAGTTGAAAAATTGTAAGTCAAATCATCCTAAGTTGGGGACCATACACAGTCATGTGTCACTTAATGGCAGGGATGCATTCTGAGAAATGCTTTATTAGGTGATTTTCTTGACATGTGAGCATCATAGAGTGTACTTACACAAACTGAGATGGTAGCAGGTAATACATACCTGGGCTGTATGGTATAGTCTGTTATTCCTAGGCTACAAGCATGTATGGCATGTTACTGCCCTGAATACTGCAGGCAACTGCAACACAATGGTAAGTATTTGTGTATCTAAACATAGAAAAAGTACAGTAAAAATATGGCATAAAAGATTAAAAATGGTACACCTGTATGGGGCAGCTTCATTTAATTTTTGGGGACCACAGTTGTACATGTGGTCCATTGTTGACTGAAATGTCATTATGTGGTGCATAACTCTATCTATCTGTCTATCTGTTTAACCATCTACCCCCCCCCCCTTTTTTTTGAGATAGAGTCTTGCTGTCACCCAGGCTGGAGTGCAGTGGCATCATCATAGCTCACTGCAACCTCAAACTCCTGGGCTCAAGAGATCCTCCTGCCTCAGCCTCCCGAGTAGCTGGGACTACATGCACACACGAGCACACCTGGCTAAGTTTTTTCTATTTTTAGTAGAGACGGGTCTCCCTCTTGCTCAGGCTGGTCTCGAACTCCTGAGCTCAAGCGATCTCCCTCCTGGACCTCCCAGAGTGCTAGAGGAATGAGCCACCACGACCCTATCTGTCTGTCTGTCTATCTATCTCCCATTCCTCTTCAGCTTCTTTTCAGACTCCTGACAACTTTCGCCTCTTTCTAAATTTCCAAACCCAGCCCACACTAGCTCTTGTCTTTCTCCTTTTCTCTGACCCTCCTTATCGATTCCTCACTCTTCTTCCAGTAGCTCTCGGTGTAAACGTGACATGGCAGTCTCTGATCCGCTCTGTGCCTCCCTGCTCTGGTTCCACCTCTGAAGCCACAGCCTAGGAACTAACTAGTCTGACAAGGACAGAATTCTCCTGAGGAGTAGGGGGTTGGGAGGGGAGGGCGTAGGCTGGCAGGACTGGCTGTCGCAATGTGCAGCTTGTAGTCTAACTCTGTAAATAGAGATTCCGGAAACTCCTAATTTTGTTTAGTAATAAGGAACACCAGCTTGCATCCAACTTTGACTTTCCTCTCTGTAGGTCTGTCTGCCAAGTTTGTCCCCTGATTTTCAAGGGACCTCACCTGAAAGCCACTGTGTGAAAATCTACCTTATTTCTAAGGACCACTGGAGATGGAGTCTGTGATCTTCTTTGGTAATCCATGACAACGATTAACCACTCGTTTTAGAAAATTATTTTAACTCTATGTGCCTCGTGCTCCAGGCTGAGCCCAATCCATGGCCAGATCACTGAGGCCTGAGGGTGAATGTGTGAGGAGGCCTTGTGGGAAGCCACAAGGGAAGGAAGACACTCTGGTACCCTCTAAGCACACTGAAATTTAAAAGTCCTGAGAAAACTGTGTTGAACTGTGCCACATTTGGGGAGGGGAAGACAAAACATGTCTACAGGTTGGAGTCAACCTACAGGGTTTTTACAGTACAACTATATTTTATATTTTTTGAAAAGAAATTAAAGTTTCCTTAACTTTTTATTTTCTAGTTGAAATGTTCTCAACATTAGCATTTCATCCTACATTTTGCTATAATTTGTGGTTATGTTCTGAATCTAAAGTTTGTCCCTAACTATAAATAATAGACCTTCAAACTCAAAGGTGACATTTGTGTAAAGGTTTTCACAGTGAGTCGTACTGCAAGTGGTTTAACTTCAAGTTGAGTGGAGTCTAGGTTTTTGTGCAGCTTATGGTTCAGCCTGACCCCTAGAGCAACAAAAAAATGTAACCACAGTAAACGTTTATTGAGTTCTAATATTGTGCTGACCCATAAGACAGCCAGAACAAAGTAAAGGGTTGGTGAAGGCAGGTAAGATTATACTGTCTGTTACAGGAAGCTGTTTTGCAATAAAATGGAAATAAATAAGGATCTAGACTGTAACAAAGAGACCCAGGTTGCAATGGCTCAAAGGAGTGAGAAATCAATTTCTCTTTCCAGTAACTCTCCAAGGCAGGTGGGAAAGCCCTGCTCCAGGAAGTCATTCAGGAACCCAGGCTGGTGGAGTACTTCTGCCATCCTCGACATGTGCTTTCCAAGACTACTCCGGTCAGCTTTCTCTTTAGCCAGTGATAAGGAAACACCAGAACATGACTGGGGCAAATGCCTTTTAATTTATCTTCCAATAGGAATTTTCAAACATACACAAATGTAGGTATAATGTAATATAACACATTCCTGTGTGCCCATCACTCAGCTTCAACAGTTGTCTTCATATGGACGAATTTATGTAATTATATCCCCTAAATATGCTCTCTACATTTGCTATATTATTTAAAATCAAATCGCAGACATCTTTAAGAAGATGATCTGGAAGTTGTACACATCACTCCATCACTTAGTGAGCACTCAGTCACGTGGCCACACTAGATGCAAGCAAGGCTGGGAAATGTCTCCAGCTAGGCAGTGGTGTGCCCAGGAAGAAGGAGAGAATGCCACCCTTGGGATTACAGGATTTGAGGGGATGTCCTTGAATAAGGCTGTGGAGATTGAAATCAAGTTACTGAGGGAAAGACCAAGGACATTTCTACACTAGTAAGATCCAAATGGTGCCGATGGCATACTGACATCTTGTGAAGGGCTACAGTGAGTGGTACACACTTGGATTTTCAGCAAATGCAACATTTGCTGAACAAAAACAGAATAGCAAAATTGAGTGGCTTAGAAAGGCACCACTGACTCTTGCTCTTTTTCTCACCTAGGTAAATTAGCTGAGATAATGATTTTAGAGGAGAGAATGTCAATATATATGTAAATTATGATGATGGTTTATTTGCTTCTGCTGTTCGATCCTATGTCTGTCTTTTAAGGTGTTACAAGGTGCATGTGTGTTTGAGACTTTATGTAATTTCATGTAATAAGAAGAGAACAATACACCATGGAACTTAAAATGAGCAAAAGAAGAACTAATTTAGACTGGTTTAATAAATCAATTCATGATTTTAAAAAAATTATTGAGCATGTACTATATTCAGAGGATTGACCTGGGTCCTCCAGCAGATACAATGATCACAAACATTCAGTCCTTGTTCTCACGAGGGCAGATACACATGAAAACATCTAACCATAATACAACACAGAATGAATCAGGTGCCATAGCTGAGGGTAATGAACATCCATTGTCTTACCTGCCTACTCTCCATTCTCTTCCTATAAGTCTCTTGATATTGATCAGGGGCCACCTCTCTTCACTCTTGCTCCCTATGGTTCAAGTGGAGTTGATTCAGCATCCATCTGTAGGGGGGCTGTATCCCAAACTTAGCCAGTTAGAGCAATGGTATTTTCCTGGCCCACATGATTGGCTCAGAAGTGGTCACATGACCCTATCAAACCAATGACTTTTGTGCAACTGTTGAGAAAAGATATTCTCTTTCATCCCAAGGGATGGCTGGATAGGATGAAAGCCTGGAACTCTGGGAAGCCATCCTGCCACTGCCCGAGGTTGGAGCAGGCACAAGGGTAATAGAGCTGAGAGATGAAGAGAGGAGGTCTTGATGACATCACTCAAACCTGTTGGGTATTTCTCATGCCACGCAGTGCAGTAAGCCCATTGTTCACTGATTTATTCATTCATTCGCTCACTTGCTCACTGCACCTGTGCAGTTGCATCTAATCCCTATACAGTAGTCCCCCCTTGTCACTTTCTGCGGTTTCAGTTACTGGCAGTCAACTAAAGTCCGAAAATAGGTGAGTACAGTACAGTATAATAAGACATTTTGAGAGAGAGACCACATTCACATAACTTTTATTACAATATACTGTTATAATTGTTCTGTTTTAATGTTAGTTGTTAATCTCTTACTGTGCCTAATTTATAAATTAAACTTTATCATGGGCATGTACGTACAGGAAAAAAGATAGCATATATAGGGTTCAATTCTATCCCAGTTTCAGGCATCCACTGGGGGTCTTGGAATGTATCTCCTTGCATAAGGGGGGACCACTGTAACATTAATGTGAGGTGGGTACCATTATTCCCATTGTATAGACAGATGCTGATTAATTGAAGAGATGGGATTGAATACAGGTCTGTTCCTAAACCCTTAATCATTTTCCTCTATGGTTTCCTTAGACACAGCTTCTTAAGGGGAAAATAGCTCTTATGAGAGCAGTGTATTCTCTTAGTACCGAGTATAGTGCATTCACTTAGAAGGTGCTCCTTATATTTACTATATTTGCTGGCTGAGTGCATATTTGTGCTGTAGAGGATGGCGGCACTGTTAATCACAGTGGGGAGCACGAGAAGAGACATAGGAGGACAAGAAAGGGAAGATGAATTCAGGTGCAGCTAGGAGGACTTCAGCATGTGGGTACAGGACAGATGATACGCTCAGAGGTGAAAATGTGTGGTTGGAATCAGGAGAGAGGTCAGAGATGCAAATCTGGAAATCCTCTGAGAGGAGCACTGACAAAAGACAGCTTTACACAAATGTTAACTCCGTGAGGACTGCCTTGACCCAAAATTGCAATCTCCTTTACCCCTGCCCTCCGCATCCCTCTTCCCTGCTTTCTATTCTCCATAGATTTACCACCTATATCTAAATAGATGTCCATTTGTGTGTAGCCATCTCCTCTGCCCCCCAAGACATTAGAAACCCCATTTGAGGAGGGAGATAGGCTGCTGTTCACTGTGGTATGCCACACGCCTGGACTAGTGCCTGACACGTAGGAGGTGCTCAAAACATTTTTGTTGAATGAACACATGAAGGAATGGAAGGTGGTGAGATTGCTCACTGAAAGTAGGGATTTAGAATAGGGTGGACAGAAGACTCAGCAAGAGGAGATCTTGGAGGTGACTGAGAAAATCTAAAAGGCAGAAGGCAAACCAAAGAGCAATCCCCAAGACTAAAGAAAGTGGAGGGTTTCGAGAAGGCAGCAGTGGGCAGCATTGTCCAATGTTGCTGAGAGGTAAGAAATGGCCACCACCATGACATTTGATTGAGTTCTCTTTGGTAATGTTGCACGGGGCTTCATGGTGCGGAGCTCTTGGGATTCAGAGTCAATCATGGGAATTTGAATTCCAGTTCTGCCACTTATCAGTTATGTAAATTTGGGTAACTCTCTGAACTACTGAGCCTCAGTTTCTTTATCTATAAAATGGGTATAATACTGACTCTACTTGAAAGCATAATTTTGAGAATGCACTGAATTACTGTATGTGAGAGACACGTATATGTGTGAATTATTACCATTATTACTGATTTGCAGTGGGTAGAATAAATGTATAAGAATAAAGGAAGTCATGAAAATTTCTATAATCATTATTATTTGGGAATAATTGATTTTAAGAGAAAAAAACATATGATGATTCTTGCTGTCATTTTCAAACACCATGCATATATATTTGAAAGTGAGCACATGTATTTATGAATTTGAATGTGAGGCATTTTTTTTTTATCATGCCTGTTTTTCTAATTTTTCCTACCCCTTTGCACCCAGGCTATTTATGCAAATGCACAACTTCGCAGACTAGAGACAACATTTCAGCTCTCTGTCAATTGGGCTGGAGAGCTTTGTGCAACCATTCCCCTCCCCTGCCCCCTCACAAGGCAATCTTGTTTTTTACCCTTTGTAGCCAGGAGGTTGCACATTTGTGTCTTTCTAGAAAATCTCTGATTTTATTTATGCAGTAGTGTTTTATGTCGTAGGTTTTGAGTTAGATTTAGTCCCAGTGGCTGAAAGTTCAACATTTTCTGAATATTTTCCTCCAAAACCACAACCACATTTGGCAGCAAAGAAGCTGGAGGGATGAATAGACTTCCATGTTGCTTGGTTATAGATAGGGCGATGCTGGCAGAAATTTGCAAACATTTGCATATATACAATTGTCTGTCTGATGTTTGCTTCCGTTCTCGCCCTCCTCCTCTGCTCCTGTTCTCTTTGTGCAGTGAATTACTAATACAAATACAGATAATGAAATTTCTGATCCCAGCCTGCAAAGCAATGTACATTTTGGAAGGTATCTGGGGAAAATGGATAGGTTCTTTTGATCTTGTTGCTTTATCCAGACAAGGAAACGAGGAGAAGAAAGTAATTACGGGGCCTTGTCTTCGAAGGTAGAATGAGTGGCACAGACAGGGTTTCTTTTCAGGGAATCTTGTAGAGATGCTATTTTCTTGTTAATACCAATAGGTATTATTCCTGGAAACAGACTTTATGTATTAAAATGTGTGTTCACCAGATGGGACACTGTCCACAGGAAATAGAACAAGTTCTGTCCCTGTGACATCAGAACAGAGTGGGTCTGGGGGCGGGTGCAATTTGCTCTCACACTTCAGGCATTTCCCCGGGCAGCTGTGATAGTGCAAATCCTAGAAGTGGGAGGAAAGTAAACAGGCCCCTGAAAACATCTTGTGGTAAATCACTGCTCCTGCAAATTCAGGAAGCATCAGTTTCTTAAGCAGAAGCATGACTTCGTTGGGCAACTGGAGGTGGGCTCAGTGGCCCTGATTAGGTGGCACTGATATCAGGAATGCTCAGTTTGCCTGACTTCAGAGTATGTTCCTATTAGCTACTAGGGAATTCCCTGGAGAAGAGCTGAAAAGCAATTTTAATTGGAAACATTTTAGGGTAACAAACAATATTTTTTTATACTTATTCCTGTGGTGGACCTAAAGTTAATACATTGGTAAGCAAGCAACTAAAATTAAGCACATGCTTTCTTAAGGAAAGAAGTTTTAATTATCAATGCCCTATGTCATTTATGGCATAACATGATCACTTTGATTCAAAAGTACATGTCAGCCGGGCGCGGTGGCTCACGCCTGTAATCTTAGAACTCTGGGAGGCTGAGGTGGGTGGATCACTCAAGGTCAGGAGTTCGAAGCCAGCCTGAGCAAGAGCGAGACCCCGTCTCTACTAAAAATAGAAAGAAATTAATTGGCCAACTAAAAATATATAGAAAAAATTAGCTGAGCATGGTGGCACATGCCTGTAGTCCCAGCTACTCAGGAGGCTGAGGCAGAAGGATCGCTTGAGCCCAGGAGTTTGAGGTTGCTGTGAGCTAGGCTGACGCCACGGCACTCTAACCCGGGCAACACAATGAGACTCTGTCTCAAAAAAAGAGAAA